>NIUQ01000262.1:0-59130 GCA_002796945.1 Plectus sambesii
GAGAACGATGCTCGTATTGCTGGAGCAAACCGTGATGTGGCTGCCTTTCTTGACAGCTGGAGTCTCAGGCGGGTCAACCGCAGTGTCGCTGCTCGTCGACGGCATGATGCCTTGTTCGTTGAAGGAGTCGAAGCTTTTTTGCGCAGTATGGGGTATCTCATCGGGTGCAAGAATATGGGCGACCCCCCTCGCCATCGCTCGCAGCCCGAGGATTTTGACGAGTAGTGGTCACTCTTGTTGAGCGTCATATAACTACGGCATTAATACATTAATTTAAGCCTTTATTCTTTTTTCTTCGACGATTTTCTACTAAATTTTTTTATATTATCTTTCTTTTTTACATCTGTATTAATGCCTTAGCTATATGACGCTCCCTTCTTGCTCACTGCTTTTCCTGTTTGTTGACTTTGCTTACTGTTCTCTTCGCCATTGTTCATACTGATTAAACTACTTGCTCTATGTTCATTCAAATTCCTAAAACTCGATTCTAACAGCCAAGAGAATTGGCTAACTCTGTTCAAGTAGCTCATTGCTATAGTACCAATCGAACGGAATAGAAATCCTAAGCTGAAAGTTACTTGAAAAAAATTTTAAAGCTTGAACAACTTCTCATGTCGCGAGTTGTCGCCGAAAAAGCGTGTCGCGAGTTGTCGTGTCGCGAGCTGTCGCCGAAAAAGCATGTCGCGAGTTGTCGTGTCGCGAGTTGTCGCCGAAAAAGCATGTCGCGAGCTGTCGTGTCGCGAGTTGTCGCTGAAAATTCATGTCGCGAGCTGACGCGTCGCGAGTTGTCTGTCGCGAGTTGTCGTGTCGCGACTTGTCGCAAAAAAAACCCATGTCGCGAGTTGTCGTGTCGCGAGTTGTCACCCCATCATAAATATTATATATTTAATGAGCAATATCATTGATTTCAATTTATAAAACGAAAAAATGACATCGATTTCAATGAATTAGGTTGACCGGAGGGTTAGGGTGGAATGGACTTCTGGAAACTGAAACGACAAAAAAATCAACGACTAGGCAGCTTACAGCCTAGGATATCAGCATATTTTGGCTTGAATATATGTCGTTGATAACTCGTTTGCCTTGATCACTGTTTTGAATTGATAATTCGTTATCGTTGGCATTGTCGCTTTTGCGTCACTTTCGCATTTGCTTATTAACCGCTTTACTTGATACACGCAAACAAAGTTCTGACTATAGCAAAAAGCGATAAAAAAAGATAAAAAGATATAACACAGAAAATGATAAAAAAAGTGAAAAAATTGTTGATTTAGCGTCGGTTAACACCTTTTTTGTATACACCAAGATATACTTTTCTACGTTGGCCTATTTATCACAATACGATTGAAATTCCCTGTTTATGTTATTCACTGTTGCGATTAAATGCAGATTCTAATTTTATGTGGCTCTCACCGCTGTGTTTATGTCATCTAATCTGCTTCTGTTCGTACTATTACGTGTCTGTTGTTCATTGATTGAATACAAATGATGCCTTAAAAAAGGCTACTTTAAGACTATAAACAGCTGTCGTGCTCGGTTGTTTCGGCTTTCGTTGTTTACGGGTATTGCTAGTGATATGCTGGTACCGTTTGCGTCGTTAGTGCCGCCATCGTTAATCGTATGTGTTATGTAATCATATCGGGTCATGAATAAATAGTAGGTAAAAGTATTGCACCTCGTCGCGTACCACAACACATCAATAAGATTTGTATACACGGTGGGCCAGAATAAACGAAAATCCCGCAAACTTTTGACTGGGATGATCAGGGATGCCAGGTCGAAAATGATTTTTGAAGACATATTTTTGAAATTTAAGAATTTTTTAAGACAAAATTTAAGACAGAATATCACATCGTTTTTTGAGACTTTTCTGAGATTTCTTTTTACATGAAAAAAAGAATAAGCGTTAGTAGTAACATCTGATTTCCAAGAAAGACAAAAAGATGACAAGACAACTGCAACGTTAAAGCTAATGATAAAAATTTACACATGGACCTGCTCCTTTTTTGTCTTGTAAGATTTAAGACAGAGCACCTAAATTTAAGACAAATTCTTAAATTTAAGTGAATATGGCATGCCTGGGGATGATGAAATTCGATTAAATTTATATGTATGTTAGAAACTTTAGCCAGTACGTGGCAGCTCCGAAAACCCTATAGCATTGTCCTTTCGTCTCTTTATAGGGTTCAATCATGCATTGAGATCGACATCTTAATAAAATACTAAATTAAGGATGTTGTTTCCAGCGGCTGAACAGACGTGTAGATGTGCGCAAAACAAACGAAGCGTTTTCGCGATGAGACCGAAATTTAGGCCAGCTATAGGTCGTCCGAGTAGAATCGTGCAAGACGCGCGTACGTGCCCGTCGTTTGCTACCGTATACCTTGTCCGTTTTTCGTATACTGTCGCATGCTACCATGTCAGTCATACGCGTTGCTCGACGTCGAAACCAATTACACCAAAGACGAAACGAACGTGGTCAAGGCGAGTAAGTTTAAACACACAACGCAGAGAAAAATACATCACTAGTATGCGAAAATGTTGAAAACGGACACCGCAGAGTTCGAAAAAGAAACACGACGGAAAATATTCGCTAATGCAATGGATAGTGGATCACTTGCGGCGCTTCGGCGGCGGTCCTCCCTTCTTGCTCGACGGCGGCGGCTTACGCTTATCCTTCCGCCGCGGGTCCACCTCCACCCCTTCGTCCTTCATTTTGTCCGCTGTAAAATCACTCATATATACCATTTCCACTTTAATACGGACACTTTCCAAATGAAACGAGGCATTTTTTAGTTCATAGAGAACGGTTGAACGCGGTTGGACTAGTGATAGTTTGGGCGATACCGCTGTGATATTATAGTCGAGCTCCCTCTTGGTATCTGTACTCGCAGCGCCCGGTCTGCCCTCCGCTGCTTTCCTTTCCCTACCTCCCTCTCCTGTTACTCGTAAGACAGCTCATCGTGATCATAAATTGTCGTCTTAAACCCAGGGTTCCGATTTGTCCTTTTTAAAAAGAAATGTCCTTTTATGATAAAGATCAACATTTTGAAAAAAAGAAAGATTTAGATACAGGAAAAAGGACATCTTCCAAAAGACCAAATATCTGTTTTAAACCTTTAAACAGATATTTGGATCTTTTGGAAAATGTCCTTATTCATGTGTTAAAATCTTTCTTTTTTCAAAATTTTTCATCCGGAACCCCTGCTTAAACTCCTACTTACAGAAACCAATATGAGAAATGTCATTTTGGATTATATGAGGAAACTGTAAAATCGATAATCGTGCGCGAGCGAATGAAAATTCGAAATGCGACTGACCGTTGCGCGCTTCTTCCTCCAAATCGCTCCAGTCCTTGCCGGAGCTTTCGTCGCTATCCACGCTGGCCTCGGACTCTGCAAAGGACTCGATTGAGCTTCAGTAAAGTTAAAAGCGGCGGCCATATACGCACCCGACTCAGAAGTGGCATCCGGCGATTCATCCTCATCTTCTTCGCTCTCGTCCTCCTCTTCTGAAAACGACGCAGTATAGCGATTTACATAAGTGCTGCTTTTCAGCACAATTGCTTAATATCAATACATTTAACATCTACCGTATATCATCGTACAAAATTTAGCTCCATGCGCCAATCGGGCGTCTGCGTGTATAAATGGTTTCGAGAAGAGGTGAAATATTTTAAAACGAGGTTAGGCGCTTATGAGAAAAGCTGGACAAATAGTCTAAATTTGCCGATTCGTAACAAAAAATCGTAAATTAAATACAGCAAACTGCTTCGAAAGTCGATAACGCATCTTTCTATCAATTCACGGACGTAAAAGGCAAGAGATGACTATCATTCCTGATGAACAAAGGTGTTCAAGCACCGAAAAACTAGCTCATCTTTGCCAGATACGATGTCCGGCGAGAGTTCTTGTAAGGACTCAATATATTTGACAAGACACGAAACATGCAGGAATACGATGCGTACCGCTGTCGACGTCGGTAGGATCGTAAGCGTCTTCACTGTCGTCCGAATCCGCTTCTCCTTCCTCCTAAAAGATGCCGAATTGAAAGGAATCGAGCACAGTCGTCCATTCCGAAAACTGTCACTTTTTCATTTAACATTATTATTTAACTATCGAATTAAATTATAATCTATGGAGATGCTTTGGTATCGCGTTTTGCGCAATTTATCGCGATATGATTATTATTATTGGTTATCAGGAAATAAAAAGATTACGATTATAGTATAACTAGTAATATTCTAAACGTTGATTGCAAATTTCATCATTGATAAAGATTTTTCAAATGAAAACCGCCATTTCACCGCAAATCATATAGAATACAGAGGCAGACTGACATCAGATTCGTTGCTGAGGAAGTTCCAGCCGCCGGTATTGAAGAACTCCTCGGGATCATCCGTGATCGTCTTCATAATCTTGGCCCAGTTGAGCGACTGGATGCCCTCCGTGTAGCGAAGCTCGCACGAACTGAAACAGTCACATTCAGGATAATATTCAGAACTAGCATGTTAGAGAGGTTTCAATCGCTCGATTTTGGCGTGGGATATACAGCCAATATCGTTTAGAGCGATTTCACTTACATGAAAGTATTTGGAACTTCTGAAAGTTTCGTAATGCAGAAGAATAAACAATGCATTCTTGGTAATCGCATGGGAGGCTCCAATAATATGAATATCCTGAGCGTTTTGTCCCACAATCGTGGGGTACGCTTTTGGAGTCCTCCCTCAACAGTGCGAGAGAAGGGCCCACTTTGGATGCGACAGTAGATTATGCGGTCGGCCGTCGCATGCCTAATACCGNACAGAAGCCCCCCCAAATAGAAGCCCCACTGGGCTTCTATTCGGTTTGACTTTCCAAATAGAAGCCCCGGGGCTTATATTTGGAGCCGAAAAAGGATCAGCATGAATGGGTAAAGCGATATTATTTCAAATGAATTTTACGTGTAAAAACCGCATTCTCTATTAGAATTTGCAAAAATCATATAGATCTTCCATTATTTGCATGTAAGATTAATTTGAAAGATGGAAAAATTACGCAAAACACAATTATGATTGGTACTGCAAAAAGCGTTATGTAATCGAATTTTCCAAATAGTAGCCCCGGGGCTTCTATTTGGGGACAGAGTAGAGACGCGAAAAGTGCCAATTCTTATTACAAGCCCCGGGGCTTATAATCGGAAAAACCCGGTACCAATTCCCCGACCCGCGGAGGGATGAGCACCTTGGTTAGGTGAGGGGTCGCGCTCAGCGAGAATTGAACCCGCGTCCTCGAGGCTGATGAGTGCTGGTTTAGACCACTACACCAATCGACCCATCGGAGGCTCCATTAATTCAGGAATCATTAAAATCAATCCAATGCCTTACTTGAGCCATTCCTTAACGTTGTCCAGCGAGGACATGGGAATCTGCTGAACCATCTGAGTCTTCCGATGGTAGTCCTTGAAGATGAAGACCATGTCAAAGTTCTTCAGTTGGAAGGAGACGCGCTCGAAGTGGACCAACTCGACTTCGTCCAGCGTGATCACAAATGGAGGCTAAAAAGGATGAATCATTCCAAAATTGAAGAAATTGTGAAAAGAGGAGCGTGTTCAGTTTTTCCCGGAGCAAGTGGCAACGTGCCAAATTAAAAAATTTGGCAAGTTGCCAAAAAAATCTTACACTGCTAAAATTAATTTTGCAACGTGCCAAATACACAAACTAACCCATTCGGTAAGATTGACGAGGCAAGCAGAAGTGGGCTTGAGAGTGCACGAGGAGCGGAATGGCACGCCGAAGAAGCCGAGCTCGCCGAAGGGCGAATCGAAGTCGAAGGCGTTGTTGGTTTGGCGCTCCACTTTGTCGCAGAAGCCACGGAACGCCTGGTTCAGCTTGTTGCGCATTTCGCGTTCAACCTGAAATCAAAGCAATAGGTTTGACGTCCTTCAACACGATTAAGACGTACGGCGTGAAAAGTCAACAATGTGCACGGTTTGTGATCAATTTCATAAAAATTATGTGAACTGTAATTACTTTTTCTGCGTTATCATTAAACCTACTATAAAAAGGGTGAGTGATGAAAATGCAGAAATTTTTATTACAATTCACCAGTCTACATACACAATAGTTTTGTGAAACTGGTCCCTTTACCGAAGAAACTGTATCGAGCGAGCCGTGCAAATTATTGATTCCCCCCCTTGTATTCAACAATCTGCTGCTAAAGAAAGTTATAAAGACAAAAACACCGACCTGCTCCGTCATGATATCGTCCCTGTCCTGCATGTGGTGGTACTTGCCCAAGTCGGTTGTAATCTCGCCGACCTCAGTATAGAACTGAATGTCCAAATACTTGCGCTTACCCCACAGCACGGGATACTGAAAGAAGAAGGTGAAGTTGAACCGAATTCGATTGGAAAATGGACAAAGAGTACTTTGAGATTGAAGTGAAGCAGGATGATCATTTCGTTGTCGCACGGCTGGAAGAAGGCGTGCTTGATGTTGTTGTACAGCACGTCGATCTTGTCGCCACGCAGCGACGTGTAGCGGAATCCTGAATTCACGAGGAGTGTGACTCAACAGCGCCACTTTGCTTCTCGCTGTTCTATCATTTCTATTGATTAGTTAATCAAAGCTTCCAAAAGCTCGGTATGAAACGAAAAAATTTAGCGCTAGCAGAAAGAGCTCCTATGATCTTCACATAATCGAAATGTGGGTCGCAACAATTTAAACCTCGAAAAGAACTTTTGACGCGCTACAAAGACTGCTTTATAGGCACGCCCTGTGGTGATAGTAAAGCGGAACGGACGTACATGCGTACGAGCCAGACGTTAAGGAGCGCCTTCGATAGGTTGAGACACAAAACTTCGACTTCATTCACTCCAATACACAAGAGCAAAAAGCAAAGCTGACCATTGAGATGAGCCTCGAGAGTGCCGCTGATGCGCTTAGCGATGATATTAGGGCGAACGAAGAGGTCCTTGAGCCTGGGGTTGCCCTTGTTCTGGGAGAGGAGGAGCTTGTCCTGCTTGACGGCGCCCTCCTTCTCGCGCTCCTCCGCCTCCTGCGTGCGAAACTTCTTCTGCATCTCCTTGATCAGACGGAACGCCGTCAGGAGGTTGCTGCTCGGCGCGCTGATCTCTCCCGGCTCCTTCACGTTGCTGCTACGGTATGTCCTGAAACAGGGGACAGCAATATTAAGCGATCAGGCGATAAGACACATTTTATTGTTACACAAAACCTCCATTTTCCTCAAATAATTTTTCTTTTTAACTACGACAATTCCAAACAAATTGTGTTATATGATGCATATTGAAAGAATGGAACAACGCTGTTTGCGACCTCAAAATTTGCTCATGAAAATTGAATGTCACACAAAATGAAGTCGTTTGGGACTGTTTTTCGAGAAAATATCCAATACGCTTCCTAAAGCTAAGTGACCAAAGTCCTTCTTTAAGTAAGAAACAACTCAAAGTGTATAGGGTAAAAATTCTCCCCCAAAGTCACATCAAACTGAAACGAGAATACACGCTTACAATTCCTTGAGATAGGTGGAGAGAGGATTGGGGAACTGATTGCTGTCCCTGCCGATTTGCGAGCCAGGATGCGTAAAGTTGATGCGCAGATAAGTGAAATCGCCCTCAACGGACTGACTCGTGTTCTGCAAGAAAGTTCAAACATTGCAAGTGTGAAATACATCAGATAATTGAATCGTCGCCAACGCACTTTGATCATCGAGATGTGAAACGGGACGGGAATGCCGAAGACCGGAAGAATCACCGAATCGTGCTTTCTGTCTGAAAAATGACGCCAGTTATTGCTCATCTTACGTTCGATACAAAGACGAAACAATCCGCGTTATGGCGCTTTACCAAAGTAAAGTATCAACATACCAACGTAGATGCTCAAGTTGTTGACTTCCGGCTCCTTCGGGAACTTTTCGTACGACTTGTACGAGACAGTCGATTTCTTCGATCTGCAAAAAGACGTCTTACTTTGTTACAAACACCTGATTATCGCAAGGAACCATATTTTTTACGGTGATATACAATAGCTGTTAAACATATTGTACTGGTATTAGGCGCTTTTCACCCCAAACCGCCTTAACAACGCCGAAGCGGACGAGATGACAAATGCGCCTACCGTGTCACGTCCTTGGAGCTCGTTTGCTCGGCGAGTCGGTCGCGAGCGACGCGGTTCAGCTGCTCTCCGAGCTCCTTCTGGCGCTGCTTGCGCTTGTCTTCATTCGTCGTCTTATTCTGCACAAAAAATAACCAAATCATCACATGACTCTTCTTTCAATCTAATGGAATGATCCCTACCCGAAAGGAATGTACCGTATATTGACTTCAGCTAATTATGATAAGGTGGCTGTGAATCATATCTTTTATAGTGGTAACTTCTATTTCAATAACAAGACAATGAATTACTGGTTACGTAGCAATAAAAGGTTCATAGCGAATGTGCTCCATTTAGTTTACCCCTAAGCGTGCTAAGACGATCCCTGCGGCTCTGTTACTGACTAAGAAATTTAGATTATACATTATAATCAACTTGCCACTAAGCAGCATGTCATAAAAAGGAGGAGACAAGTACGTTCCTTTCAGCTAGAAATAACCGTCGTTCAAAATAAATTGCGTCCTTACGCGAGTTTGATCCTGAAGCACGACGGATCGCTTACCGCGACCGAGGATTTCCTCCGCCGCGGCGCGGTTCTCCTTGTTGTCCTCCTTGCCCTGCTCCGTCTCCTCTTTGAAGCGGATAATGTTCGTGCGGATTTTTGAGCGCGACTTGGCCGCTTCAGTCAGTACGACACAGCCGCCCTAAAACAACTCGTTCAAACAGTGGAACACAACTTTCTCTCATACTCTATAATTAGGAAGTTAACATATCAGTTTTTGGTCTAAGGACGAAAAGGTTTAGCTGTTAAACCTACGTTTTACTGCTTTTCACTTACAGTGGAAACTACTCGAGTGCGCATTCATCCGAAAAGAAAATTCTGTGAACTTATCCCGGCACGATTCAGTACAACAGTTGCCCCTGAGGCTTGCAGTACGCGAGTACTTAAGGGGTGTGCACATATTCGGTTTCCACTATGTCTTCTTAACGCGATTAATTTTGATCTGCATCGCTACTGACTAAAGAACTACACCATTCATCCCCAAGTAGTCATAGCTGAACAAAAAAATTACGAGTACAAAATAAAAGCCGACCTCCTGAATGAGAACGGTATCGCTGATAAGAATGGCGATTTCTTTGCTCTGTTCATCCGTCCCTTTCGGATTGGACAGGCCGGACAAGCCGATATAGACAACGAAGACCATTCCTGAAAGCGACTTGGAATTGATCGCATAGAAGAAGCAAAAGTATCTGAGGACGTACCGGCCTTGACAACTTCGTTACACTTTGGTCCAATGAGGAAGGCGCCCTCGCGAAATTCAAGACCGGTGGCGAATCTGGAATAGTGTAGAGCGTTGGACACTGAACATCGCTATACAGCAACTCTAGGGACCAATTTAATAAAACTGATGTAAATGTAAAATGCAACTATATTTCCGCATTTTTATCACTCATTTGTGTCCCAGTAAATTTTGTGATAATGCAAAAACGTAATTAAACTTTTACGTTTTACATTAGGCCTATGAAACTTTCCCCAAAGCGTTGGAATCAAACTGCGCTCTTTTAAAAAAACGCTTTAAAACACCGCCGCTTACCCGAAATTGCCCTTGACAAGTTTGTCGACGAGGTCGGCGTTGCTATCCCGGATGGCCTTAACGCCGGCCTCGTAGACGGCGGACAGCTTAACGCCGGGCTTGAGAGCGTTCACGATGGCCACCTCGGCGAGCACGAGTTGCTCGTAAGCGGTCTCGATACTCTTCGGGGGGTCCACCATCATCGTTCGCGAGACGTTCGAGCAGTACGACTGGTAGCGAACGCCCAAGGATGACACTACCGATCCGAAGTGCATGTTCTTCGAGTCACTGCAAGACCACCGCGATTTCAACATTTCAGACATTTACTGTCGACCGCACCGCAATGAGTCGCACCAATACCGTAATCTGTAACTCATTTATTCAAGTGTTTTTTAAAGAAAAGCAGGTAACGTACATAATTGGCATGGTTACTTACAGAATTTATGATGGTTTGCGCAAAAAATATCATTGATTCTGTTAGTAACCATGCCAATTATGTACGTTACCTGCTTTTCTTTAAAAAACATTTGAATTGTTGAGCTAAACGATACGGTACTGATGCGACTCCGTTTGGTGTTGCCGACAGTATTATTGATCTTCTGTCAGGGTACTAGTAACGAAATGGGTTTCATCAAAGAAATGAATAAATAATATTTCGTTAACTCGCTGATACACGATCGAGATCACAAAATGCTCGGCTAGCTGGTCTAGACTCGAAGCAGAGAATGCGATCAAAGAAATGATTCGAATAAGAAGTCACTTTCCCCCCAAACGGATAAGTTCTGTTCAACTTTATGCTGTAGACCGGCTTTCTTAGCTGCGATCGACCATATCTAGCCGCCTTATCGAACAACAATGCCTACTATATGCATGCCACCACTTTCGTGCACAAAAACTGCAACCGAAACAACCCACCCATGAAAACACAAAACTAAATATATCCAATCACAAAGAGCGATTACACCAACAATCAATAAAATTACCTCTCAGCACTGAGCTTGAGGGAATAGTTGCCGCCCGACTGAATAATGGGGGTGTAGCACGGTTCGACGTTGTCCTTGCGGACGTTGCCGATGACGCGGACGTCCTGCATCGCCTTCTCCGTCTCCTCGGCTAGGCGCTCGTGCTTCACTTTCTGCAACAAGTCCATTTCAAATCGATATCGTCAAAAATGAGGGGGCATTGGTGTCGCTCATGCTTTTGCAAAAGTGATTTTTTTATAGCTAATGAGTTATAGCTAAGTTTACTCGCAGGTTGCTAGGCTAAGCTGAGAGAATATTCAAAGAGGATATCCTGCCTTTCCCGAGCGTCTAATCTGAGAGGCTATGCAGAGAAAGGACATCCTGAGATTATATCTTGAGAGATTACTGTAGGGGTAGAAATTATTTGGTGGTATTAAATTTCGGTGATTTCGGTGGTTCGGACGACCACCGAAATTAAGTACCACCGAATATTTCTAACCCTACAGTATATTCATTGGAATTTCAACCATCACATCGCATCCGCTCTCACTATACGGTACACTTGACTATTTCACAAAGTATTGTACCTTTTCCTGGTCGATGATGTCGATAATTTTGGTGCGCAGGGAAGCGTTCCACACGTCGCACGTGATCTTGGCCGCCTGCTTGATCAGGGCGATCTCTGCGTCATCTTTCACCGCCATCAAACCCGCCATTGCCGACGCCACGTCAATCTAAACAACCGAATGTTTACCAACAAAGATCATCCTCTTCTGCTTCCTCCCATCTCCTCTGAGGTTTAGTATTTGAAATGACAAAGGATGAACTGCAGTAACCTCCAATAAAAAAGAATAGGTTGTATATTGTTTTCAGCTACCTTTGACAAGCTGGCTGCGAATCACATTTCATATTACAGTTAACTGACCGCTAAGCAGGTTGTCATATGTTACTAACGAAATATAGGGTACATTCTTTTGGGGTAGGGGAAACCTGAGTTCCCCTTTGATAAATGAGCTTGAAAAACGAACCTTTTCAAACCCACTGCTGGCGGTGGCCTCCTTCCAGGCGGTCGCAAAGTCCGATTTAAACTTATCCTTTTCGAAATGGCCAATGACTTTGCCGTTGCGCGCATCCTTGATCACTTTGATCAGACGAGTAAAGTTCGCTTGGTCCTTATCCGCCTGAAGAGAAAACTGTACACAGGAAAAACGAAGATTTCACTATTTCGAATATTCTACGACAGCTCACTTGAAACCATTTCAAATAGAATCAGCAATTAAGGGAACAGTATAGTGTGTTGACAATAATATGCGTAGCGCATAATTTAGTGAAAGCCATTCTCTGGGGACACACTTTAACATTGCAATAAGGTCGCCTTTGGCTAAATTAAGCGATGTCGTGCCAATATGTGAATGTGTCTATTGATAATAAAAAAGAATCAAATATCGCGCGCGCGTTGACTTAACTGCCACTCTCACTCACTACACTAAATAACCAACAATGAATCACCACTTAATATCAATACTAACAAAAAGACGCCATTAAAAAAACTACTGAATTAAGAATAATAAAGGAGCAAGTTAAGGACTAAAATTAAAGCAGAAAGTGAGAGAAAACCCGAAAAGAAGAAAACCATTCCAACCTTTTCGCGATCGTGGCACTTGACAGGCGGGACACTACCACGCTGCTCCTCCGACTCGATTGGCTTGAGGAATTGCGCCTTGCGACTGCTTGCGAGGAAGTGCACCGAATCGCGAGTCATCACTGTCAGCGTGTCGGCCATTTCGTATCCGAACAGCCATGTCTAAATAAATCATTTCATGAGAGAGAAACTTTGTTCACATTCCTATATTAGCTTGCAATAATACAGCAGAAGCGTGAAAAGGAACGTGTATTAGAACGGAATCGATTTTTTAGACCGCAACTGAGTGAAACAAGGGATTTTCGCGAGCATGTTTCCCCTAAACGACGTTCTGATGAAAGCTTACATTGTTCTCATACTATCATGATATGAAGCAGAAAAAAGAGAATTTTAAGTCTATTTGTGTCGGTAGACAAACAAACCTATTTATTTCAGTAATACTGAGGAATATTTTACTGCAGAGAAAGGAACTGAACGTCGATCGAAATGCTGATGAAAGCGGACATGCGATATTTGCTAGACGGGAAAAAAGGCGCCCTATCCGGCTGTACGTTGACAAGTTCGAATTACCTGCAGGGCAGTCGACTTGGAGTAGGGGACGTCGGCGTCGTCCGATCCGACCATGAACACCAACGCATCCAGCTTATCCCACGTGTCATTCTCAGCCTTATTCTGAAATTATTGATTGATGCATTGAAAATCTATCGCAGTGTGTCACTTACCCAGCATTCGTAGAGTTTGCCGATTCGCGACAAAAAGCGATCGCTGTTCACTCGCTTTTCGCTCATTTCGCCGCAGCAAAGGTCTTTCGACTTAAAAATAACGCGCAATATTCAGTGATTATTTTATTTTGAAATGTATAATCACTGCGATAAACTAACGTCGAACTATATACTTTCAACACTCGGCACTGTTTAAACGAGACACGACGAAACTCGTCTCGGGCAATTTGCCAACTTATTTACCGCTGATTCGCGTCCTTATTCGCGCTAGGACCCGCTATTCTACGAAAGATGCGAGAATTGGAACGACCTTTTTTAACCGACTTTTTGCGATCAACAATTGCTGTTTGATTCTTAAGAAACCGGACCCAGAATTGCAAAATATTTGTCGTATCCTTAAAGACAACAGGCTGGAGCGATCGAATTCTCCAAATTTACATTTACATAATTGTTTTTGTTGGACAGTTGTCATGAAAGAGGCGTCGGGTAGAACGTGTTCGAATGTATTGTACATTCACGGCACCTTGTAGGCATTGCACTTAGACCGCCAGTGGTTCTAATAATGAAGCACGAGCGAAGTGGAAACGAGGAAGCAGCTGACGTTGGCATGGAGGCAGTCTCAGTGGCTCCCACTGCTGGAACCGTATTGGGAAGCGTCTGTATACAATGACAGAATGTTAATAAGATGGATATCAATAAGAAAGGACCTTTTTTGGAACGAAAGCAGCGTGTTCATATCCGACTGATAGTCGAATCTCTCATCGCCTGTGTCTAAGGCGCCTTACATTTTTCGACAATGGTCTATTTGCGGCAAATTAATTGTCTGCTGAAATTAAACACAAATAGCAAGGTTATTTAATTATGATAGACAGAATCTTCATTCCGTCGAAAACAGGATGAATTAGCTCTTTATAACTAGGACAACTGCTTAGCTAGAATACCGTATACAGTCACCTGTGTTTATAACGTCAGTCAAGGGACCGGCCAAAGACCGACTTTATAAACACAGTTACGTTATAATAGCAGTTGATACTCAATGCGTAGTAGACTTGTTAGTACGGCGCACGAGAGGGCAATTCCAGGGGAAAAAGCACGACCCTCGAGAAAGGCGGACTTAACCAAAGGAGTAAAAATTAGCCTTACTTGGGACGATGCATGCGTCGCCCAAAGAGCGGAACCTGCGAATAGCGGGACAAACGCTAAAGAAAAAAAAAGAAAAAAATACAGGTGCTTTCGCCTATTCATTGATATTCGTTTAATATGAAAAAAGCAGTTCTCGCTTACTAAGAATATAAGGAAAGGAATCATCCATATAGGAAAGAGAATATAGCAGAATACATTCTACACTTTTGAGCCGGTCGAATTTGGCTGACAGCACGATTTGATGGAGAAGAACTCTAACATGCAAAGTTTCGAATATCTCTTGTGGATGGACTCTGTAGCTTTAGACATTTCAAAGAGTCGCGTCACAATCTTAATGTTCAAGTGCTCTAGTCGAAAGGGATTCTATACTACTGACACGGTCGTATCATAATAACGTTTAGCATAATTTTTATCTTTATGCTATAAACTGTTACTGTTCCGTCGTTAATCGCACTATATTTTTCTATTAATAACAGGCAATTTAATGCAACTTTGAGAAGGCGCATACCTAAATAAGAACGAACTACAAAATATGCTCGATTGGGAGCAAGTCTTAAAATTGAAACGTTTTCGTATTCAGCTTAACGTGTTCATTCATATGTCGGTGACAATGGCAAAGAAGGATTGTATTTCGCTCGCAAAGTAAATAAAACTTCTTGTAATCTTAATTAACGAACAGTTGATTTTTGCAACTGTGTATGCCAAGCCTGCCCTTCCTTTCTTGGCCCTGCTTCACTTCTGTCAACAGGAGAAATGGCTTGATAGCTAACTTACGGTCATAACACTGCGAATGACAACATGAAGCCATGTTTTACTACTGCTTCACTCGACGATCGATTAAGGCGTTGCCTGACTATTTGAAAAGCCATAAAATTAAATGCGATGTAAACAACACATTGGGCTCGACATCAATCGTAAAGCAAAGCGCCTCGGACGCCTTTTAGAATTTTGTGATCGCAAAGCTTTCGCTATCATTGCACATTAAAGTGTCCCGCTTTCAAGTTTGCCCTCTTCGACACGACTAACAAGCATAAAGCTGTTAAATTGCACATACCGTATTTATTTCAATAATCGCCCTAGATGATAATTTATTTCAACCTAGGCTTGAGGAAGGCTATTATTATTTCAATCGATGCTTGAATAGAGGCCCTCGTTGGAAAGAGGGCATCTGTTTTTTTCAAT
This sequence comes from Plectus sambesii, assembly GCA_002796945.1. Taxonomy (NCBI): domain Eukaryota; kingdom Metazoa; phylum Nematoda; class Chromadorea; order Plectida; family Plectidae; genus Plectus; species Plectus sambesii. The sequence goes on from NIUQ01000262.1 coordinate 15,318, forward strand.
CGCCACTTCAACTTATAATATCATTCATATATGAAAAAATTACTGGAATATTAGTGGTCGAGGGTGAATAAGAGTTCAGTATTGACCTTCGCTGCACAGGCGTGAAATGTTTTAATTACTCTGAAAGGGGGCGATTATTGGAGGATGGGCGATTTCTAGAAGAAATGGTGTAATAAATAGCGGCTTTATGAGAGATGCTACAGATTTTTTACTGTACACTTGACGAAACTCACTCAATTTATCCGCATGCGTTACTTAAGCTATTCAGTACACTTTCATCCGTCGTTTCACTATGACTGTGTAACTGCTGTGTCCTTTCTTTTGTTGCATGGCAATCCTTTTGTCAATCAGTGGGCGGGACTTCGATGGTCAGCTCGGGCAGTCCATTGTTAGTAAGCAAAAGAGGCGGTGACACAATGGGCCGGTTTCATTTCGCGTACTTGAGCTAAAGCCCACTTAACGCAATGCTAGAGAATACTCGCAAAGTGCGATTATTTTGAAATTGCGCTAAATGAAAGTGACGCAATGTGCGGATAGTAGTGGATAGTGCGCGCGAGTCAAACCGTTCGATTAACGAGCGTTTCGAATATTGCGTTTCGCGCATTGTCTTATCTGCTTGCTCCCCCAGAAGCCGTCACTTCTACGATCGATCGATTGTATCGTCTTATTCGCAGACAGAATGGACAATCCGCGTTGTCTTTTTCGCAGTAATTATGAGCGTGATTGCAGCTCGTGTATTGTTGGCAGTGTTGCTTTAATTCTAGGTTTTAATTGTGTACAGTTAGCATTCTTTTAACCGATATGAAATTTAATTCCAGATTTAATTCAAAACTTAAATGACCAATAATGGACCAGTGAATTTTAATGGAAATCTTTGGCTTTCTCATGGGAATCTTGAAAATGTCGTTTGTCGTCCGTTACCACTGAAAAGGCGACTGTGATGGCATACTTTCCGGAGCATCTATTTCGAAATCGACACTACAATGACGTCATGCGAAATTTCATCGCAAATGTCAACTGCCATTTTCCTCAAAAATGACGAGCCGACGTCGCTCGAAATTGCGACCGCTATAAAAGTACTTTCTTCGCGTATTCTGTCTTTCAAACTTCTGCTCTTTCAGGTGGTCGACTTTTTCGGTCGACACGCCGACATGTACGACAGCCCATCGTTGCGCCCACTGCGATGTTCGATGCAGAAAATCATTGAACGAGAACAAACGAAACGTTTTGGCGGAAAAACGCTGAAGCAGTATGTTAGCGATCGTTTTAAAATAAAGGTGCGAAAATCACATCTTCTCAGTTCGTGGTAATCTCTCCGACTTGCAGCTGGCAGAACACAGAAAAGATGCCACAGAAGAAGATCGACGCAAGGTCGATCGATGTCGTCTGCGCGCCGAAAGACTCAAAAAACGAAACGCTCTAATTGCTCAGGCTCGCATTCACTGCTCCTCTGCCGATTCCTTGTTCATTCCGGACGGATCTGTACAGACAGCGTCTAAAATGAATGATGAAGCGCAAGAAAATGAGCAACTTTTCGGCGCCCGACGTTGTTATATATGCAAAGACACTTATCGTCAACTACATCACTTTTACGATCGCTTGTGTCCCAAGTGCGCCGAACTTAATTGGTCCAAACGACATCAATGTTTCAACTTGCGCGGCAAAACGGCGCTGGTGACTGGATGCCGAATTAAGATTGGCTTTGAAATAGCGCTAAAGTTGCTGCGCGCCGGCGCTACCGTAATCGGAACGTCTCGATTTCCCTACGATGCTGCCCAACGCTTCTCTCGAGAGCACGACTTCTGTCAATGGGAACAACAGCTGTCCATTTACGGACTCGATTTCCAGCACATCGCCTCCGTCGAGCGCTTCTGCACCTTTCTTTCCACTAAGCTCGACAAGCTCGACATCGTCATCAATAACGCCGCTCAAACTATCCACCGACCAAATTCCTACTATCAGCACGTCGTTGATCTCCATCGTGACATAATCGATTCCCTTGAGCAGCAAATCGCAGGAGTAGTCAATCGTGGACTGTCCACATCCAACCAACTCAAAGACGAGCACAATTCAACGGCTCTTGCTGTGAGAGACTGCTCTCCGTTCGACGGTGCTATTGTGGATGTTCATGGTCATGCATTGGACCTCCGATCAACGAATTCCTGGACCCAAAAACTAGGCGAAGTCGATACATCTGAGCTGGTGCAAGTGTTCGCTATAAACACTGTCGCCCCTTTTATTCTTTGCGGAAAACTGCAAACGCTACTGCTTCGAAATCGCCAGGAGAGTGACCCAAAATTTATCGTGAACGTGTCGGCGATGGAAGGAAAGTTTCAGCGCTTCAAGCATCCAACTCATCCGCACACGAACATGGCGAAAGCCGCGCTGAATATGTTGACGCGCACTAGCGCCGAGGATCTCGCTGAGAAGGGCATCTATATGAACAGCGTCGACACGGGCTGGGTGAATGACGAACGACCGCTGCCGTCCGCTGCTCATGTCGCAGCTAAAGATCACTTTCAAACACCACTCGACGAAATCGATGGCGCTGCTCGTGTACTCGATCCTATATTCGAAGGCATCCGCACCGAGCAGTGCTCCTACGGCCACTTTCTCAAAGACTACAAACCGACTGATTGGTGATATTTATTCCGTGATTGAATGATTTCTGATATTGTAGGCGTTGAAATTATTCGCAAGAACTAATTTTCGCAAAATTCGCAACTGGGCCGATTTGCGAATAGATAATCTTCGAAATTTTTTACCATGATGTACGAACATTTGTATCAGTTATATTACCAAGATTACGAAATTTAGTACCTTCCAATATTTATACTCCAACAGTAATAACACGCCAATAAATTTCTTTGATTACAGTATTCGCGAGCCAATATTGCATAGGACAACGCGCACATGAAAACTGGAGAGATAACATATCCGTTGCATAAAGTTGAGAAACACTATGCACTATAGCGCCGTTCGCCGCCGTGTTTCATATTAGAGTAAAGCATTACTTAACTTTCGTAATTCCTATCTTGAATGTCTTCTCAAGCGCTTGGAATATTACATCGACAGCGAACTCCTAACTAGATAACAATGTACAACAAGCGGTGGATCTGAACACAACATTTCTTCATTCTGTCGACACTTATTCACACTTTTCGCTTTAGATTTCTGAAATATTTTGTCAGCGGCGATTTTCATTGCACCATTTTGCGCTTGTTGGGCTACTTATGTTACATCTTGCAGAACGAATATTTAGCACTCTTCTAGAGGATCCTTTGCCAGTCACACCACAAGCCTCATTTTCTAACATATTCTTGCATCTCAAAATGCCCAAAGCTAACCACTTATAAAGCCGTAATCAGGCCCCACATCTGATATAGCCTAAGAAGCAAATGTGAAGAGCCTAGCTGACAGCTCATTTGTTAGGGGATCTTTTTAATATACCGTCATCAAAGCAAAGGTCGCATTAATTGAAGGCGACGATTTTAATATCGCGCGCCTGCGCCCACTTTCTCTAAAGCTCAGTCACTGAAATCTGAGATAACATGACTGAGTATAATATTTTACCGTTTATGACCGTCTTTGAAAAGTATGAGACGCAGCCAACTTCATCAGATTTCACTGACTGAGCTTAATGAAACAGGGTCATGAGCATGATCACTAATTTTTTGAACAATTATAGACTTCAACAACTCAAGACTGACGTCAATACCCATCCCACGTCAGAACTTTTTATGAATATTCAAAAAATTGGTGACCATGCTCAGACGCGCGATATTAGAATCGTCGCCTATAACCGAAAACAACCTGTAATTGATGCTATAGCAACTTCAGCTTGCCCGCCGTCGAAGACGCTATAGCTCTTAGCAGGCACAAAAAGGATCGACAGTATGTCTTTTTCTGGAAATCAAGAATCTATGAACACTACTACTGATCTGCGCGAGCGATTTCGAAGTCAGAAGCACCTCCGAAAGATACGAGAGAAATTCTCCACATTTCTCCCCAATGAGGCGACAAAGTTCGCAAGAGTCAAATGGTGTTTGGAGAAGATTTTCTGGATTGGCGTCTATCTCTCAGGAATCGTGCTCACTATACTCTCTACAGCTGATCTCTATGCCCGATACAAGACAAGTCCAACATCGTTGAAAGTAACACTGGAGTCATCTGAGACTCTGACGTTGCCAAATATGACTATATGTCTACCGTTTGATTCAGAAAAACTGTTCATCATTCCATTGCAAAGCGATTCGTATCCAACTGGCCTAAACAGCGATGAAGCACCTAATTTTCTGATAAATATAAGTCTATTGCCGAATGCTTTTGGGCGATTTTTGGAGAATAAAACCTGGCATCAACTACAGAAGGACACATGGCCACTAGTTACACTTTATTATGCTCAAAAATATCTGAAAATGATCTCAGATGCGGAAAGAAACGATCAGCTGAATCAGAAAGGAGCTGACCTTCTTCCCAATACTACTGACCCAATCTGGTTGACCTTGGTGAATAACATGGCTAGAATGAATGTGACGATTGGTCAGTTCAAGCAATCTTTCGGCATGAAATTTCGCGAATGCTACCCAATCAGCGCATCTCTCATCTCAACAGAACCCTCGCTTAACGGGACCGATGTTAATTTATCAACGAAACAAATAAGCAGTGAAGAATTGGTGGATATTCGCCTTAACGAAGTCTGCTACCGTTTAAAACTCGATAGCGTTGCCATTGACCGAACAGATAAAATACACATTATCATCGATCGAAAAAATGTGGCAAAGTCTGACCATGTTTACTCGGATCTTAGTGAAGATCGAGTGTACTCGGTGCCTGTTACGCTTCACATTGCTGGAATAGTCTACTTCGTTGATTTTGAACAGCCAACTAACTTCCACGTCACGCCTGAAAAAATGTACGTTTCACCTCAGGGGTGTAATATAGGTAGACCAGAACTATTCTAAAATTTAGGAGCATTCAATTAAAGAAATTTGAACGTGAACACGTTTATGCAAACAGCTCGCGCAGCATTTGAGATCTGATATGCCTGAGAGCGAAAATGAGTCGGCGTTCATAAATCATGCGCCATACTTCAAAGTCTATACACTGTAGAGATGCTAGCATACGGTAAAAGACCTTTCAATTTATCATTCTTTAACTGAAATGTTCTATAAACTTGAAATTGTAATGTTTACTTATGTGGTGGTGCCAAGATTATTTTGACGATGATGATGCGTATCAGTGTTATTTTGATAACAAATTTTCCTTTATCGATTACTTTTTGATTTCGTAATTCGTTAATACCCTTGATCATCATCAATTAAATTTGAGTTTTACACTACTATAGCTTTCACGCAAAGTCTGTGAACCGAAAAAGATAGAATGTAAGTAAATACGATAGAGGCGTATTATTACAAAGAATGTGTCACCCCAGTTATGTTAGCTCAAGGTCAATCTGGGATGCGCTTCTTATTTCTTAACGGTCTTACTCCACTATCAAGTAACAAAGTCTGTCAATTATAAATTAACTTACAGTGATAAAAACGAACTTAGTTTATAAAATTATACTCAATGTAAAAGTTGAACCTTATAATTGTAGCGAGAAAGAAACTGGATAAAAACCGTAGCAACTTAGTTATATATCCAAATGTCCGAAACCGAGTTCTAAGTTAACTGAATCGGACCAAGTAAGAATTTCAGCCGCGGTTATGGTTGAATATAACTGTTTTTTGTTCGCGCGAAAACGGTGAAACATTCCATTCAAAATATGAAAATATTCAGATCTGCATACAGCGTAAGCGTCTCGAGCTTTAGTGTATTATACTGACGCGCCTCTTTGTCGTGGGAACGAGAGTAATTACAGGCGTGACTGCATAATAATCGCATTTGGCACTGGTTAACACAAGTTGAACCGATCAGAGCTTTCATATTTAGGTACATCAATCAACCGATGATTAATGGCAAAACGGTATGCTCTGAAACGACAACCAAAGAAGCTTGTGAGAACGCATGTCGCAATGAATTAATCAGAAAAGCCTGCAAATGCACAGCAAGTAATTTACCGTCGCTGCCTCTCGCTGGTACCGAGTGCCCGTTCGACGTTTACGATCGCTGCTTGAATTTTTCTGGTCAAGCTGATCAAGAATGCATTAGCAGCTGCCTGGATTCCTGCATACGGCTGACGTACGCAGTCCAATTTATAGAACTTTTGTGTGACCCATATACATTCCAGAACCTTGTCATAATCGACATCATTGTCAACTCGTTCAGTTTTTGGGTTCACGAAGAAGTTTACGACTTTGATGCGCAAAACATAATTGGCATACTCGGTGGTGCGGTCGGATTTTGGCTGGGTCTTGATGTTATCGTCATCGTCCACTTTCTAATGGTCAAACCAATTGTATTCTTCATTGAAAAGTACCTTCGACGCACTGAAACCGCATCAGTACAAAATGAACTCGCGAAAAATAAAAGAAGAGAAAGAAGGTTAAAAACACCGAAAAGCATAGCTGAAAGGTGGAAAAGGCTACCTATTGATCGCAAAATTTGCATGCTGACTAGGCTCGTCGATAGGACGATCTGGTTGGGTCTGTTCATTGGAGGAGCGTATTTCACTGCAGTCATGCTTACAGAACTTGTAGGCCAACGTAGTGCTACTGTCACAGACACTTTAATGATGACCAACAAAACTATGACACTCCCTCCGGCTGTGCTCTGTTGGACATACGTCTTCTTTAATTGCGACAGTTCCTGTAACTTCAAATTACAAAATTATACCACTTCCTCAGACATTAACAAAAAAGTTTTTCTGGGTAATACTACTTGGCCAGACTTCATCCTTACAGTGGCTTATTATTACCTAGAAGCGATTCGGTCAATTGAGACGAACAATTACGAACTTCTTTTGGAAAGCTATGTAAGATTGAGAGGAAGAAAACGAGAACGTATTGCCCTTTTCGAAACATTTCACAATTTCTTGCAACGTCAAAGCATTACACGCATTGAGCTGGAGAAGAAATTCACGGAAGAATCGTGGAAATTTAGCAATATTAAAGTCGACTTTATTCGTTCGCTAGAAAATCAATCGTATGAAATAAAACCTTCATCAGGTTCCATGGAACTGGCGCGAGTGGAGGCTACTGGTTCATCTGATTCATATTCATTTTGCTGGCAATTACCGCTTGACAAGTACGAGTTTTATGCAAGTAAATCAGACAAGGTCAAAATAGTGGGAACGTTAGATTCTCTTCGATGGTTTTTTCTGACATTTCAAATCGGTAACTTTTATGATTACGCGCGTGCTGAAATTTTCCCTACTTCATGTATGCTTAACTTATGTGATGTAGAGTATCCTTCACGACACGCCATGTTTTTTCGCTACAGCCGTATTGACGAAATTTTATCAGAGGTGGATGTGAAAGCTCGATGCCAAACTGATCAAACATCACCAGCTGTTTGCATGAGCAAATGTCGAGCGACGGAGGCTCAGAAAGAGTGCATTTGCTCAACTTTGGAAACAACCAGCGAATTAAATCGCTCTTTTACTGGCAATGGAAGCAATCGTTCAACGTGGAATGGCTATAGTACATGTTTGCAATCGCTCGTCCATAACAATCTGGAGGAAACATGCCGAAAGCAATGTTTGCCATTTTGTTCGATAGCAAAGCTAACTTTAGATAAACAAAGCATCTTAGATACATATGGCGATACCCTCGAATGGAATATCTCCATTAGCAGCTTCAATCATTTGTTAATGAAAGAGCGATATCTATACACCTTTGAAGACTTTATTGGAGCGGTTGGCGGGGTTTTGGGCTTTTGTTTGGGCCTCGACGCAATATTTTTTATTAATGTCGTCTTTGTGCCGATAATGTGGTTGATTGAATACTGTTTGAAAGCGAATAGTACGGCGCTATCAACTAACAACGCAGTCGTTATTTTCACCAACGACACTGAAAATGTCCCCATGGGTGAGCTTATGGTAAAAATAACAAGACTACTGAGCATCGATACAACTGGCTTAACGCGATCGTTTGCTCAAAAGAAAGTATTTGAGAAGCTACTTTGGTTCGTAATTTATTTAACCGGTGGTGTTTTAACGACGGTCATGAGCGTCAGGTACTTGGAAGCATACAATGATTCACCAACCAAGTTTGGTTATAACACTACTCGTGGAGATCAGCTGACAATACCTTCAGCCACAGTTTGTGTGCCGTTATTTCATGCGGAGTTAATGCACATACCGAAAGGTTACTTGGACCGTGAGAATTGGAAGTGGTTAATGGAGAAATTACTTGAACAAGACTACCAGTATTTGAATAAGACGACGATTACCAAAGAATTATTGCTGGCTGCTAATCAAAGCTGGTCGATCAAACTAATAAGAACTGCTCGTCAATATCTGATCTTAGTCGGCAGTTTTGCTACCTTAGAGTTAGTCAATCTGAAAGCAACGTGGCAACTGAATAATTCTTTAATGGAAATTTATAACTGGAGGGCGATTGATCTGTTCGCAACAAAAGTGGAGCAGCTCTCAGTCAGTTTTGATCAGTTATTGCAAAAATTCGGGCGAGAACTTCTAAAGTACTACCCGATTCAGATAGAAAAATACACAAAGGAAAATGGGTCTTTAGTGAACCACCAACTACAAGTTCAGAAAACTGCATTATTAACTGATCAGAAAATCTGTTACTGGCTGCCATCAGAAGCTATCTCTTTTCATTCATTGGAAGACTACGTACACATTAAATGCAACAAATTTTCTCTTCCCGCCTTTGCTGATGGCAATGGTGGGCAACTTTCATTTGTAGTTGGCTGTAAAGATTGCTTTATGCAAGCTATATCAACTATGATACCTGGTAGAACAACTAATTTTTCCATCCAACACCTGATTGAGTATACGATTGACGTGAAAGAAGCTAAAGTTTTGACGATCAACTTACACGTTACTGATCGCTATAGATTTATACCCGTCGTGGATGGCGTCAAACGATGTACCACAGAAGGGAATTTAGACGATTGCTTGGCAAAGTGTCGCTTAAATATCATTGAAAATCAATGTAATTGCGCCTGGCTCACTGAAGAGGGTCGAAAATGCACATTGCAGCTACTTATTGACTGCAAAGAGCGTTTCGATATCGACAACTTTACGTGCACGGACAAATGTCTTCCACAATGCGAGATAGTCAGCTACGAGAAAGTTGTAGGGGAATCAAGACCAGGGTTACAAAGCACAGCTGAGCTCGTGTTAAAAGCAAATTTTGCAAATTATCCTTTACTTATTGAACAATTTACATGGAATTTCTACGACTTTGTCGCTGCGCTTGGAGGTATTCTCGGCATATGGCTGGGTTTACATGTGATCATGTTCTATGAATTCGCTCATGCCGCAATAATATGGTTTTTCTCAAGAGACATTTTATGGTGGCGGGAAAAGATAATGGGATCAATAACAAGGTTTTGTTAGACAAAGAAGTGCAGTTCCCCAGAATTTAATTGTCGCACAGTCTAAAAACATTGGAGGTGAAGTAAGTTTGATGAAATAGTATTTTACTCGTACTTTGAATAATTATTAGCCTTATGAACACGCATGTGCACTGCTGATGAAACCAACTGCTTTTCCGCAAACCACGCGCTTTTTCCGCTTGCCCATATCTCTGTGTCGACTCGCCTTTGCGTTATGTGATTGCTTAAGTGTGCCCGCCAATTATTAATGTTCTCACATTTTTTTAAGTGATCAGACAAATTGGTCGCGCTTGCACGTGACTTCTTGATTAATTTTTGTGACCCTGATGAGCTGGATAGAGCGATTAAAAAACAATTCGTTGCTGAGTAGAGAGGGGAGTGGAGAGATAAGTGGAAATGAGAGCAGAAGGGTGGAGGTACTAAATTAAAATAACGTAGAAGGTGAGCACTAGCCGTTGTGAATGCTTTGAGTAATGTTTGTGTCTTAAAGAATAAAGAATTAAGAAGTGTTTTGTGATGGCGTTGCACGTTCCACTGATTAAACAAAAATAAAGGAACCTCAAGACACTATTGAGTTACTGGCTCTGTCGGAAGGACACGACAATAATCAATCTTCCTCTACATTTGGACATGATAATTTATGATTGCCCGCGCTATCGAAGTCAATCTATATGAAAATTAAAAGTCATATAGGTAAATGATCGTTTGTCTGGAGCCTCATACGTGAAATTTTGGAGGTAGCGTTAACTATTGTCAGTAGTGTTCGTTTTGACGTCTTAAATGTCTGCCATATATAATTTTCAATATCTGAGCTGACGCCAGAGTCGTAGTCCAAAATTAAGACAGACTTTCTCTAAACATCGAGCTTTTTGTTCAGAGCCTTGGCGCAATGAGCAAAAAGTTGTCAGATTTTGATGAAACTGTACACTCGAGGGTAATTCAGGTCGGGATTTCCGAAAAACGCATCAGAATTTTTTGAAAATATTTTCGTGTCGAGAAATGGCGGGAAGTTTAAATTAAATTAGATTAATACGGTAACGGCATCAAAATTCCTGTTTCTGTATACCATTCGAAAGGAAATGAAGAGAGGAGTCTGAAAATGACTAGAATTTTGGAATTGGTGCAAAAATAAGAAAGTTATGCAAGAAAGAACTGGTCGCATTTTTTTGCTTATCCGTTATTCGCATTTTTCGGCAAGAACTTGGTCGGATGCCCTAAGCTAAAGTTACCCTAGGATTACTCCCCTGACTCTGGGCTATCCAATGGTGCCATGAAAATTAAAATTCGAATCATTGTAGATACCGCAATTTCGATCCAAAGTTGGTAACCTCCAAAATTACGGTAAAATGGGCTATCAGAAATTTGTGAAGATGCAACTAAAATCAATGTATCTGTATAAAATTCGATTGGAAATGACGAGAGAAGTCCGAAAATGCACACAGTTTTACAATTCATGCAAAGTTAAGAAAGTAAGGTAGGAAAGAAAAAATCCATATTTTCGTTTTTTTTCTTTGTTTTTCGCTTTTCAGTTTTTCGAATTTTTCGGCAAGAACTTGGTCGGATGCCCTAAGCAAAAGTTACCCCAAGATTACTCTCCTAACTCTGGGCTATCCAACGGTGCCATAAAAATTGAAATCCGAATGCTTGCAGAGGTCGCAATTTCAACCCAAAGTTGGTAACCTCCCAGGTTACTGTAGCTCGATACTTTTTTTCGATATATTTCTCTTCTTCACCGAAGAGTTTTCAAAATTATGAGTAAAATTTGTCTGAATATTGACTCTAGAATTCAGAAATATTCAATGGAATCAGGAAAATTGGCAAAGCCCCGCTAAAGCGGTGTTTCTATGTTGAAAGAAGTTTAGTATGGTTTCCGTATTTGGGAGGGAAGTATGTTCCTTTCCAAGTTGTCAACTTAATTGGAATCAAATTGTTAGAGCGTTAACTGATTTTCATTGTTCTTGTTTCATCAGAAGCTGTAATGGAGTCGTTCTTATGAATCTTTTTTATCTATATCCACCAGTCTCTTCCTCCTCCGATTCTTGTTCTGAATTAAAGTGACTACTTGAAGTCTCTCTACTTAAAATACGGTTATCATGGTTCAAGGAAGTCCATTTATTGGGTGTCCTCCCAAGCAGGTGCTAATTTTCTCTCCATACTTTCAAATTCCCATCGCTTCCCTTTCCTTTATAATATTTACCTACACTTTGTATGCAGGTTTCAATGTTTTCTGTCCGACAGAACGAATCAACAGCAACCGTAATATTAAGTTACTGTGATCTTGAAGGTTACTAACTTTAGGGTTTAAAATTGCGACCTCTGCAAGCATACGGATTTCAATTTTCATGGCACCGTTGGATAGCCCAGAGTTAGGAGAGTAATCTTGGGGTAACTTTTGCTTAGGGCATCCGACAAAGTTCTTGCCGAAAAATGCGAATAACGGATAAGCAAAAAAATGCGACCAGTTCTTTCCTACATAACTTTCTTAGTTTTACACCGATTTCAAAGTTCTGGTCTGTTGCAGCTTCCTCTCGTCATTTCCTTTCGAATGGTATATAGAAATATTGGTTTTGATGGCATCTTCATGAAGTTCTGAAAACCCGTTTCTACCGTAATTTTGGAGCAGGCCAACTTTAGGCTGAAATAGAACATTGTTCCAGCACACGAATCTTACTTTTTATGGCACCGTTCGATAGCCCAGAGTTAGGCGAGTAATCCTAGGGTAACTTTCGATTATGAAAGCCGACCAAGTTCTTGCCGAAAAATTCGAAAACTGAGGAGTAAAAAAATGCGACCTGTTATTTCAGGCATAACTTTCTTAGTTTTGCACCAATTTTAAAATTCTGGTCAGTTTCAGATTCCTCTCATCATTTCCTATCGAATGGTATACAGAAACAAGGATTTTAATTATGTTCTTGTATTTTTTTCATCACGTTTAAATTTCCCGCCACCTCCCGACACGAAAATATTTTCGAAAAATTCTGATGCGTTTTTCGGAAATCCCGACCTGAATTACCCCAGGATAACAAATTTCATCAAAATCTGAGACCTTTTTGCAAACTGTGCCAAGGTAAGCTCGATGCTTAGAAAAAGTCTTTCTTAACGCCACCTGTCGCCGCAATTTGACAAAGTCTGTGACTGATTGAGCTTAAGACTACTGGTTCAGTGGGTTTAATTCTTCTTTATTCTTTTGAGATGACAACCATACGATACTTCCTTCTTAGCAGATATAGAGGGCATAAAATCGATTAGCACACGAGTAGATAAGTATACCGATTTATAATGACGAGAAACACTGTTTCATTTCACTATTTTTTTCCCGATTATTTTATTGATTAGTTATATATTCCGATAAGCCGACGGTTTCATATATCAAAAGATAGGCAAGATTACACTATTTCGACCATTTCGTCGGCGTCTTTCCTCTCGAAAAGCCCCTTTTGTGCCCGCGCTCCCTTTTCTTTCACTTAGACCATTAGAAAAACAAACACGCATCAGGTCTCGCAATAGTCCCTGCCTGATACCCATCTGTCAATACGAAGGGCAACAGCGAGCTATTCATGAGTCATACAAAAAAAGGTGGGTACGTTAATCATCGCGGATATTGAACAAACGCGACACTACCTTGCTACTGTAAAATAGTATCTGACGGTAGTATTATAACACTACTATAGGTCAGTATGTTTCCATGCATTTTGCGAAGTTAAGCCCCGGGGCGTAATTTTGAATTTTACGTGACCAGCAAAAAGCACGTTTTTTCCATCAACGCCCCGGGGCCTAATTTCGAGAAAACCCGGTAAGTTGATGCTTGGCAAAATAAGAGTTGCAGGGATGACTTAACTTTTTGATGGATAAAAGATTATCGATGACAGTTTTCAGAGTCAAATAAATTGTATTTGAACCGATTAAAGTAACTGGTAAATCATTCGAGACGTCAGGAGTATTGCTTTGTACTAACAGTATTAATTGCGCTAGCTGTGCCTTCAGAATGAAGTGGTTAACAGAAGTTTCACCTCCCTTCAGAATACATCTGTTTAGCAAGGAGATGCTGAACAATAAGCTATCGATCGCGAACATCGCCGTCTAACGAGAACGCGCCACGACTGGAAATCAGAGGCAAGCAAGCAGGGGATACGTGCTGAGAGATTGATCGAGCCGAAACGTTCTTTGCGCTGAGATGTTAACCGTTAGCTAAGTTAGCATGCAGCAACGTAATTAACTGTATGTACTGTAATTCGGGTACCAAAATGCCTTCCGACAGGAACAGGATAACGGTGATGCGCTGAGATGTGAATCCTAATATTAAAAATGATCGTTTTATCGCTGTATTGCTTGAACGGTGATATAATGAGGACGATGCAGCTAGAGTTTTCGTCGCTTATAAGCTTAATACTATTTTATGAACCTCTCGGCGCAATAGGTCTTTCGGTGAACTCCATCAGATAAATACGCTAATCAAGCACCTTTTTGGACAGTTAAGCTTATTTATGCGCAAAAAGTCTCACCGACCGCCACCTAGTGGCAATAGGCACAGCTTTCGCAATCCCAGTTCGGAAATGAAGCTCTTGAGTTATGCGCAATTAAGCAAATAGATAAAACGTCGATCCAGATCGCAATAATCGTCTCCCCGCTCACATCCGTACAAAGATTGACAATGAAGTGCAGCGGAAACTGAATGCTTAAAGATTTCACGTCATTTTTTAGGATGACTTTTGATACTGAAAAAATTTATTTCATTTTTTTGGATTAAACTGTAACTTTGGATATTTCTCCTGCAAGTGTTGGAATTCTTATTTAAAACTGCACAATTTAATTTTATGAAAACAGAGATACCGCTAAAATAATGTCACTATTTTTTAAAATTTGTTCTTTAAGTTACGATAATGATCAATAAAAGCACGCTTTGGAAAAGGAGGGCACAAACAGCTGCGCTCACGATCATCGCTTGCTTTATTCAAAGTCGTCATACAGCTGTTGAATCAGGCATGAAACCGATAATCCGAAAAACATCACTCTATACAGTGGTTGAATGATCAGCGGAGCTTTGTTCGAAGTAGTAGTGCTGGGCAGCGTCTCTAACATTGTAGCTCTCGTGGTAGCTTCTGTTGTAGCCCTGTTAGTTGTTTTTGGAGTTGTTTTGCTTCCTTCCGTCGTCGCTTTGGTAGTCGCTTCTGCTGGCATCATTTCTGTCGTATCAGGTTCCAGTACTGAAAAAAATCGGCAACCAATAACTTATTAATGGTAAGAAATCAAGCGAAATTTGACTGATTTTGACAAAAACAGGTTCAAGCACAATGAAACTTAAGTTTACATAGACACGCACATCGAGTTTCATATCTGTCCTCACTTTTTAAAATTTATTTACTGAGTAATCTTTTCACGAAAGAGAGCTTTGTCAGCAACAGTTTTCAACATCGTTAAGTGAGGCGAACAGAATTGAGGTTTAAAGTTTAAATGACCTTTGCTCGACTACTGACTTGAGAGTGTTCAACTTTTGATTTTATGAAAATAACTGCTGAGAATGGCGCATTGAGTACTAAGTGTTTATGAAACAGGCTGCGGGGTTAAGTTTCAGTTGAATAGTCAATGCTAACGTCGTATCTTTTTAGTTTCAGACTAAAATACATCCTCAAATTTTATCGAGTTTTCCAGCGACCAGTCATTTGAAACAATTTAAAATGGGAGCATAGACAGTTGAAGCAGTTCAGAAATCTGCCTAGAAATAAGAGATTGTTTTAATCTGAAATCAATTCATTCATACTAACTAGCAAAATAGTTTTAAAATTAAACCTATCATATTTGATTATCTCCTAGTATTCAAAGAAACGCCCAGAACAACATACTCTAAAGAAACCACTGTATATTTCTGTTTTTATAACTAGGATATGAGATTTTGCATTGCTGTTCGATGATTTCGTTGAGATGAATGGATCAATACCGTAAATCCTCTAATAGACGCCCTGGGCGTCTATTTTTCAATCAAGGCTTGAGGGGGGCGTCTATTAGAGGGGGGCGTCTATTAGAGGGTGGGCGTCTATTAGAGGATTTACGGTATATTTCTGTCTGCAATGAGTAGCTGAATGGTTTTTTGCATTTTATATGACCAAGCAAGCACCAAGGCTTTTCAGCTGATCAGCGAAATCAGAAATAATAAAACTATCATGAGTATATTGAAAACGGGTTACGTAAAAATGGAAATAACGAGGGCCGATTGGTATAATGGTCTAAAAAAACGATCACTCATCGCTAAGCGGTCTCGAGGACGCGGGTTCAATTCTCGCTGAGGGCGGCCCCTCACCCAACCAAGGTGCTCATCCCTCCGCGGGTCAGGGAATTGGTAGCAGCTATGCTGCGGTAGTTTACCCCACAGTCACCATCCCGGTGACAGGCATGCGATGGCCGACCGGATGTTCAACAGTCGCTATCCTAATGGCGGGTTCATATCCACCAGTTAAAAGCAGACACTGAGAAAATCGGTACAAACTCCAAAGGAAAAAAAGCGAAAATGGAAATAACGTGTACTTTCTGTTTGCAACCTTTACAGTTGCTGTTGCTAAATTAAAGCTTTTGATAGTTTTAATTTTGAGGTTAATATGCAAAATACCATATTAGAGTTTAGAAGGAACCAATCAATGTGATATTGAAAGGCGCATTTCTGTACGATTCAAACAATCTTTGCTGTCATTTTAGGCATTCGAGTTTATTGATTGCTGAGAAACTCGCAAGCATTCTAGAATGCCTTATTTCGAGCACCACGTTCAGCGTCCATCCATACCTGCATATGCTGGTTCTCCGGCTGACCAAATAGAGTACACGTAGGATTCATCAAGACCTGGTAGAGTCGGTATCGAGCTGCTATCGATTGCTTCATCTCCTGCTGCTTCATCTGAGGGTGCTGTGCTTCTAGTCGCCGTTACCTGAAATAGTTTATACTTTAGCTGAGCATATGATGTGGATTCTAACGACAGGTAAGTGCTCAGGTGTTAAACAATCAAACCTTAGAATTTCATAGGAAGCGAGTGTCGGGTGGCACACCTCCGGTTTACACCTTTTGTCGTCGGAGTTAGCGGAGTACAATAAAATTCTCGCAGCGCAGCGCAACCTTTATTTAGGTAAGCTAGGGTTATAATGGCGATATATATCTGGTGAGGAGAGAACATCCACAGATTGCCCGCTTCAGCAGTATGAACTGGGGAAATTTACAGTGTGTCACGTAAGTACTGCAGATTTAATACTGATCCCATTTTGAACCATACAACCAATTTTGTTAAAGTTGTCGTAAAATTAAGCATCTCTCAGTGAGTTTTATTTCTCTCAGTTTCTAGTTATTTGAATTTTGTATTCTTAACAATTTAGCAGTCAGTTGCAATGATCATAATTTTGTATTTTCATTCTAATTTGTTAGCAAATTCTCTTTTTCAACAGTTTTAAATCCTTTATAAAATACTCGGTAACAATTTGCAACAAATATCTCTCTAACTAATAAAGATTCGACAAACTTATCATGGCATTCAATGCATTTATCAGCGCTCTTTGATAAAACAAACACTTCTTTTGCAGGCAGATATTAACTCTTTATCTTAAAGGCCTGTTTAGCGGGATAAATTACTACAATGTTTTTACCTTAGCAACAGTGGTATTAGCCGCTGACTTGCTTGTTGTAATGGTTGACAGACCCAGGTTTGTCTTCTTTTGACCTAAAATTATTGTTATAATTTTCGGGGTCAGATTTGCAATGACCGTGGTAGGCAGAGTTTATCGAATTTAATTCAATTTTCGTCTTTCTTGAACCACTGCAACATTCACATAATGAATTGAGGTCAAGGCATGCTTGGGCCTGTTTCACAAAACTGTTGCAATTGCAATTGCAATTCCGCAACTGCAACAGTTGCAAATGCAATTCTGCAATTTTCTGTTTCACAAAACTTTTTCGCAATTCTGCAATTGCAATTCTGCAATTCCGCAATCCAGCAATTCCGCAACAATCTTAAAAGCGCATTTAAATATGAAGCGTGGTTCTCAAGCCGGACATCATGATACCGTAATTTTATTTGGATGGCGGTATTCTTTTGAATTCAAAATTCGGACTGACTACTGTCACGATATGCCATTAACTCGTTACAAATAGGAAAAAATTCACAAATTTTACATCATTTCACTCATCGTTATGCTCTCTTTCTATGCTAGTCTTAGTACTCCGCTTTATTCTGCATTAATTTTACATTAATTGTGTCTTTTCGAGAGAATTGCAGAATTGCAACTTTTTTTTCGCACCACGATTTGTGGTGCGAGATATTTTTCGCAACTGTTGCAGAATTGCGGATTAGTGCCACTTTTTTTCGCAATTCTGCAATTGTAATCCCGCAATTTTGCAGTTCTGCAATTGCAACTGTTGCAAACGCAACTCTGCAATTTTGCATCTGCAACAGTTTTGTGAAACAGAAAGTTGCAGAATTGCGTGATGACAATGCAAATTGCAGCGCAATTCTGCAATTCTGCAATTGCAACAGTTTTGTGAAACAGGCCCCTTAGTTTGAGTTCAAAATCTATTTCTGAGACAGGGACACAAGAATTTCTATGATAATAAATTCGGCAATGGGGAATAAATCAGTTTTAGGAAGGGGGAATTCCCGATCCCCATTTCAGGTTTATTAGACAGTATACACTCACTGTTAGAACTGGGTGAAATGGTCGGTGGTTCTACAGCCTTCGGCCTTGGTGCAGCTGCGACTGCAAGCATCGACAAGCTCAAAAGGTAAAATAAAAATTTAGGCATGCTGCAGCTTTGCATTTTTAGCAAGTAATCAGTACTGTTTGAAGAAGAGCTTCCTGCCTCGGGAGCTTCAATTTTCAACGCTTCAGTTCTTTAGCGCTAAGCAACTCCTATACCTCTCAGCAGCGGACACTCAAATGTATATTTGCATTTATAAGTGGTTAGCTTTGATGAGCATTATTACGTAGGCAAAGCGATTTCATACCAGATGGATGAGCAATTGGATTTAGCTTTAGTGAAGCGCGTTTACAAATGCTTTAGAAGATGAAAAACTTCGAACACTTTCCATCAAGTTTCATATTCGCAAATAAATAACATTGGGACATCATGTTTATTATTTCATTTCAAGCTTGGGCCCCAGTCATGAGTAGCGCTCTCTTTGCCGGAATATCATGTCCCCTCTTTCTTAAAGGTAATACTAAGCGTCAGCAGTACTCTTCTAGCCTTTTCCTCCGTCTATAAATCCGTTCGTACTTAAGAAGTTTGGAATGAAGAGCTTTTCGATGTTCGAAATGACCGAGTACACCCACAAATTTTTTGTCTTCCTACAATAGCAACTCATATTGTGCATCTTGCTGATATTGAATTAAAGTACTTTTAATTCGTAAGATGATTCGACAAAACTGTTTGGCGAATCATGGTCAACACCAAAATATACCACTGAATTTTTGGCACTTGTTGATGAAGATGGAGACCAAGCCAGCTTTGAATTCTGCGAATCAGTCGTTAATAGTATCCTCTCTTTGAATAAAATGGATTCGAAATTCACTATCTTAGATGAGTAACTAAGAGGGAAGCGCGCGAAAACATTGTTTTCGTAGTTGGATATGCTCTTTTAGTTTTTTGGAGTTCCGAATATGTCCAAATGATACTGATATCTGATGGCAGCTGTTTTGCACTCCTCTGTACAATGCGGCTTTTACAAAGACATGTTAACTGCGGATTTCCAGACAGAAAATGTTATGCATCATCGGATAGCGA
Source organism: Plectus sambesii (assembly GCA_002796945.1). Taxonomy (NCBI): domain Eukaryota; kingdom Metazoa; phylum Nematoda; class Chromadorea; order Plectida; family Plectidae; genus Plectus; species Plectus sambesii. Next base: position 34,534 of record NIUQ01000262.1, read on the forward strand.
ATAACAAATGCAGCGGCGAATTCATGCGATAGTGAATGGTGTTATCGGGGATCGGCAAGGATCGCCCAAGATCACTCTCAATCTAATTGCTGGATATTAAATTTTGATCACTTTCCAGTCTTCATCTGAAATTGGACGTATGCAAATGCTTCTGCTCAAGTTAACTTGTGACAGAGAAAAGACTTGCGCAATGAAGCAAATTAATTCATAGGGGATTCAAGAAATGCTGATGAGAAGACTTCGTGCGAAAAGAGAGAACAAATGTCACACTCTTCAAATGTCACCTGCATACAGTCAACTGTGTTTATAACGTCGGTCAAGGGACCGGCCAAAGAGCGACGTTATAAAGACAGTTACGTTATAAAAGCAGTTGACGTTCACTGCGTAGTACACTTGTCAGTATAGCGCGGGAGAGGGTGAGATGTGGGGAAATGGCACTACGACCCTCAAGAAAGGCGGACTTCGCCAAAGGAGTGAAATTCAGCCTCAATTGGGACAATGTATGCGTCGCCCTAACGGGCGGAGAGGATATGCGGGATCATTTGATCTTCCCTACCGCTTGAAGGCTACTAGCAGCCAGGGCCAAAAAGGACCGACGTTATAAAAGCAGTCAACTCAGTACTAACGTGGGTCAAGGGACCGGCCAAACACCGACGTTTTAGAGCCAGGCGTTATAGAGTCAGGCGTTATAAACACAGTTGACTGTACTTCTGTGCACTTTACTATTTATGAATTGTTGATCAATATATTAGACAAGAAATTAGCATATGCAGGTGAAAAATTGCATATTCTTTTTCACATAAAGCAAAAAAGCGATTATTCGCATTGTTCAAAATTGTCTTCGATTGCGCAGGAGCTATAAAATGAATCAGCTTCAAATAAATAGCGAGGTGCAATAAGTATTCAATATTCTGGCTAAGTCGTCCTCTGAGCGGCGTATAGAAGGACTCGAGCAAATGAACAGTATGAGCATTCCTCGTCAGATTGATCAGAAACATTAGTAGACATCTGATATCACACGGAATTGAACGACGCAATCTGTGACTTTCGATAGCTTGACGAAACTCTCTGTTGACAGGTTGTGATTACATTCCTGTCAGAAGCTTTCAAGCTACTTGAAAGCAACCGGCAGGCTGATTCAACGCTTGGCGATCGCTGGCTTTGCCAAAAAATTCGCGACTGTTTTCTGTCGGCAGCATAGATCACGCTTCCTGCGCAGCTCTTTTCGTAAAAACAGAAGTGCATTGAGTGGTTGCATTTATTGTAAAAACCAGCCGTCGTATCTGGTCAACTGCTGTGCAACCATTGACTGTATGACCATGTACTCGCGCACGCTTGTTAGAGCTTGCAACTCAATCAACCTCACAGGAATATCTCATGCAACACTCTTCTTTGCAAAACGATAATTTCCCAAATCGGCATGATTTAAAATTAATTCAGCTTCATATCGATACGTTTAAATCTTTATTTCGTATCAATAGTGTTGTGCTCTGGGAATCTGTCGTGAAAAAGTCCCCAGGGGCCAATTTCATAAAACTATTGAGAATTGAGAATTGAGTATTGTGTATTGCGAATTGAGAATTGCAATCACAACAGTTTTATGAAACTAACAATTGAGAATTGAGTGTTGAGAATTGAGAATTGAGGGTTTATTTCTCAATTCTCAATTCTCAATAGTTTTATGAAATTGGCCCCTATCTGAAGAATGTATTACGAAAGTCTCGTTAATTCGAAGGCTATATTTAAGTGTTCTTTCGCCGCATTGACATTCGCTGTCGAATCAGAGTAAGGGATTAGTACTATTCTAAGATTGTCACCGCTGACTGCTGGTCGCCTTCCTGTATTATCACATACAATAACAAGAAATACAATGCGTGGCGCGAGGTGCCCTTTGAAACCGGAACAGAGCGCAACGTTGCGTTCTAAAGAACATGTTTGCCGAGTAATGCGCGCGGGTGATCACAGTCGTCTTCGAGTGCCACTACGCGCTGGTCACGGAGTCAGAACTGTTGTGGTTCGCTGCGAACGGCCGAATCGTCACTAGTCATGGCGTTCAACGACAGCAATTATTCGCTGACTGCAAACAGCGTAAGACAAGCTGAGCTGCGTATGGGCTTCGGCGCTGCCGCCATCCTCGCCAACATTCTCATCGCTGCTGTATTTTTGTCAACGTCTCGCTTCAGAAAACAATACCAAATGTTTATTGCCCTGGCGTTTGGCGAAGGCATCAATGGTATCGCCTCTTTTCTCACTGGTTTTATGCGCACCGGCTTCGGACTGGTCGAGCATCCGGTCACCGCAATGGACTGCTTGCTCAAGCCGCATGTTATTCCGTTGATTATCGGAGCGCAACTGCCGGCGCTGTGCACGCTTGCTCTCAGCATCGAGAGATTTGTCGCCGTAACCACGCCATTTTGGTATCGGTCGAAGTGGACACATTCCAAACAACAACTGATCATTGCCGGCTGTTTTGTCACGACGGCGCTGTCAGTAGCGGTCGCATTCCTGTCTTCCGCGCATTATGGGGAGGAAATAAGAGCGCCAACACAGCGGCTGTGTTTCATAAAGCAAACGACCGGTCCGGTGTACAGTTCAATGCACTACGCGCTCGTTGTCGTCTTTCACCTGTGCGCATTCATCCTCAACGTTTACGCTCTAAGCCAGGGTACTTATAAAACTGTCAATAGGGGAGACAGCGGGCTAATTCGAGCCGAGGCGCCCCGAATTCGACTCATTCTCATTATTTCCGCATTTTCCCTCATACTGGTGGCCATTCCGAACACGCTGCTGTGGGTTATAAACCTGAAACTGTTCTTTTCTCCGGATGTTAGCACGACGTTGTTAAATAACATCGGTTACTTTTTTGTACTATTTAGCGCGAATTCCGCAATTAATTTGATCCTCTATTTATGTCTCAGTCGCGACTTCCGCTCGCGAATCCTCGAAATCCTGTATGTGAAACCGCTATTGAAAGACATTTCAACTAGGTTATGCTGTCGTCGTGCTGATGGTGAAGCTCAATAAAAGTTTTCTGTAGCAAAGGTCGCGAAGGTGAAACTATTCAGCTGTTTCTACTGAGTTCATCATATTCAGAGTCCAACACTTGCAACAATTGAAGAAATTACTGACGAAAACAACAAAATATACATGATAAGGACGAACAAGGAAAAGCAGTCAATCTATTGACGACGCACGCGCTTCATTAAACTCGTCTGTTCCAGGGCGGTCTTGCGCTTCTTCTGAAATCAAAAAATTATTCCCATCTATCAAAACAGCAAAGTAATTATCCTTGACAATCGGAGTTTTATACCATTTTTACTTTTATAAGGACATTTTACTCTACTACTTTTATAGAAAAATGGCCAATCTGACTTGGAAAGTAACCTTATTAAAGTAAAAATGGTATTTTTAAATGGGGAAGATAAGGGGCATCCTTAGCCAATCGGTACATTCCGTAACCCGCTAGGAAAAAGGAAGTACTTAATTATATCCTTAGAAATAGAGCGAACTAAGCAGGAACGAATTGTACTATGCGTCAGGAAAAGCATCTCCTCGGTTTTGTGATCCTGTTACAATATTGTGACTATTCCCATCCAAAACTTTCCCTGACGCTTACGCAGTATCTTTATAAGACTTATTGATATTTAAGCGGTTAGAAAGTGTGGCTGTCCAGAAAAAAGTGACGTCATATGCCCACCCCAACCGCTGAAACTAAAAACGTCGGCTTTGGCAGCTTTACCACCGCGCGTCAGAAAAGATCAAACAAAAACGTACCGTAGGCAATGCGGCCAAAGACAAATCAATCGCTTCAACGAGGCGTCTCTTGGAAGTCGGGGCACCCTCCACTCCCGACGGCTCCATAGTGCACGCGACGCGTATCCGAGGCGGAATATCAAACGTCTGCAAAGAGTCGAATCAGTTATTATCAATTTATCAGTGTGATAGTATTGATAATGTTGACAATATTGTTAGTATTTGGTAAGATCACGAAATCTACTTTTAATCTCGTCGCAAAAAAGTCTCGCAGCGAATTAGCGCACTTTGATCAAGCTCAGTTCAATTCTCGAAGCCCAAAGTTTTGCTCGTATTTGAATCCGCCCACAATTATGGCATTTATTCATTAGCGAATTTTAAGCGTCCCATCGACAGTCGGCGCAATATCCTGCTATCTTGATACTAATACCGTGCGTGGGAGATACAATAACTGATCGCTTAGCAACATTAACAAATGATTAACGTTGCTAATCGATTAGTAATAAAAGATTCATAATCAATTATTAACGCGCGGTCCTGGACACGGTAATGAGAATCGTGCGCTTTCGCTAGATAAGCCCTTATTGATGAGTAAATATGGAATAAAACTAAAAAGGCAAGGAACGATTAGGGACAAGAGGCGTCGCCATGGAACAAGAGTCTTCGCATGAGGTGGTAGAAAAGCGACGTACCTTGCCGGTGATCGCTTGATAGCGATTGCGTAGAGATTGCAGCTCAAACTCGGCTCCTTGAAGCGCCGACTTCAGGTCGTACAACAGCGCCGCGTCCGAACGGAGTTCGTTGAAATCTCGAGCCACCTCCTCCGATCCGATCGGCATCGCCTCTGCAACAAAGAAGTTGGCTAGTGAGAATGAGCAAAGCACGAAGATTTCTTTCTCGAAGCTTCCATCGCTGATGAGCAGGGTTCCGAATGAAAAATAATGGAAAAAAGAAAGATTTTGACACAGAAAAAAGGACATCTTCCAAAAGACCCAAATATCTGTTTAAAAATTTAAAATAGATATTTGGATTTTTTCGAAAATGTCCTTTTTTCTGTATCAAAATTTTGCTTTTTTTAGAAAATTTGGCCTTTCTATATAAAAAAAGGACATTCAAAATTAAAAAGATTTAGGGTCTGAAAAAGGACACATCTCTTTAAATAGGACAATTCAGAACCCTGCTGATGAGGGAGTAAAGGATTGATTGGGGTTAACGGGAAATGTGATCAAGTCACTTACGCTCTACAAATGACAAAGAAGGCACAAATGTCGCTTTCTGAGTTCTTCACCATTGATAGAATATAGAGCAACTTTATCCCGTTTCACGTTAACATACATTGCAATAAAAGATTCTCGTTCTGCCGATTTAAGACAGAGACAAGGAAGATCACAGCGCCTCAAGGTTCAACCAAAAAGGCCATTCGATTCCCACATTTGTCCTGCATTAAAATGCACTTACAGTGGAATTCGTTTAAAGCGGTTTCTGCGGGACCGGCACTTTTTGACCGGTATAAGCAAACTTGTTTGTATGGGAAGGTACACTTTGGGACCGGCTAAACTTGACCGGTATAAGCGAAAAACCGGTAAAACCGAAACCGCTATAAACGAATTTCACTGTAGTCGATTTCTTTACTTATTCACATACTTTCTTACATGTCTCAAAAGCTACGACCCCTAACCGAAGCTTCCAAAACGCCGCACCAGCTTCAACGTACCAATATTCAGCTTTTCAAACACCGTCTCCATTGCCTTCAACTTCTTTTGCCCGACGTTCGTCGGCATTTTCATTTCCTGACTGCGCAGGTGAGCGCCTTGAGACCGGAACTCGGGGAATTTCAATCCCGAGTGTTCGCCCTGAAATAAGCTTTTTTATTACGAGCAGTCGTGTTATTTTCAAACACTTCAATTTATATGCCCAAACCCCACATGCTTTCTATACAATTTCACATTTTTACAGCGTTAATGCACCAGCACAATATGATTACTCAATTTGAAGAAACTTTCTGTTCAAACAATGCAGTCTGATTATAGCCATCGAACCTTTTTAAATTTCTGTCATAAAAAGTTTAAACATCTCCATCGTGACCGTACGCTCGATACTCTTAGCCGAGCGCAAACTGGAATGGACTGTAAACGGATTGGAAGCTCGAGTTTTGGAGACGCTAACGGCTGCCAATCGAGAAGTTGGTTGAGCAAGAAATCAAACAAATGGAGCGACATTCATTCACACTGCCAGACGAGAGAGAGGCGTCAATAAATGTCGATGATATTATCGAATAAGAATTACGTTCGTTTTTTGGCAAGTGAAAAGCCAAAAACGATGGCGCCTCGCCAGCAGATGGCTCAAATCGGAGACAATTCCTGATTAGGAAGTGTATAAAAAGATCTATTCATCCCCTGCTCACAAGTTCGCTAATCACTTTCCGCAAAATAAAATCTTAGAAAAACGCACCGCGTTGAGGGCGGCGGTGGCGGTCAAGAGGGTGCTGGTGGAGCCGAGCTTGTTACGGAAGGCTTTCTTCTTGAGACCAAGGCCGCCGGGTGAGAGGGCGGATGCACTGACGGTGGGGGAGAAGGGTGCGCGATCGGCGGCGGTGATGAGCTTCTGCAAATCCTGCGCCTTCCTCTCGCGATCCCGTCGTCGTCCTTCGATCTTTCGCTCTTCTTCTACTAGCATCTCCTCTTCTTCTACCTAAACATCACTCTACCGTAACTGTTTTTTAGCGGGAAATTCGAATCATGTGAGAAATAGTGTAAGAAAAGGACAGCTTTTGTATGACGATTTTTCGCAGAGATTCGACAGATTTTCATAATTCAAACTCAATGAATACCAGAACAGTTGAACAAGGAGGACATGGAAAAATGGAGAAAGTAGCTTATAGGCTATTCAGACTGTATATAAAGCGGGGAATTCGCTATGTCTACGAAGTCACTTGATCGACTATAGCATCGAACATGCTCCTACAAACTCACAGATTTCGCGAGAATATACAAAGACGAAAGAATGGGCAATTTATTTTTTTAAACCGTGTATTTGCCATTTGGAAAAGAGTGGCTGACCTCTTCTTTAGATCTATTCCACAGCTTCGTCAACTGCTCTTTGCGTCTGCGCTCGTGGTCGGCGTCGAAGCAGAGCGGGTCGCTATGGCCGTCGCGCGCAGCTGACAGGGCGTTGCAGATGGCGTAGAAGCGATCCTTCATGTCCTCCATCGCGCGCATCAGTGGAAACGCCGTCCGGTCCCATCGGTCGACGATTACCGGCCATCTGAGAAATTCATCATAAGAGGAGCATTCAAAAAATTCCTTAAGTTTTGTATAGACTTGTTTGTCTTGGAAGCTTTATTTTCGATCTGCACAGCTGAAGGAAAAGAATCGAAAAATGTTTGACGATAGACGCTATGCTGTGTATATGAAAGTTAAGAACCTTTTTGAACGTTTCTCGTACCATTTCTACTTAACTAAAGATGTTTTACGAATAAAAGAGGACATTTACAAGTGCTACATTTACAAGTGCTGCATTTAGCCGCGTTATACCTAATCATACATGAATATCGCAATCAACGAATAAAAGGAGAGAATAAGATCCATGATGCAAAATCACCATCAGCTTACCTCAAGTCAAATCGCTTGCACAGGTCGAAAAGATGATCGGTCTCGTTCCTCGTCCATTTCTGCGACGCCAAATTTGCTTCGTACTCTTCGTTGGTGTATAACGGAATCGAAATCACCTGTACAAAGGATGTTCACATGTTATATGAAAGCAAAGACAGCGCCTTATGCCCACCATTGTATCACATTCTACCATATAAACGATTGGATAAGATGTTACAAGGAGTTTTAAGAACGGTCAAAAATCGCGCAACATAACTCATGGATGGTCCCAAAACGTGTCGTTTCTTGCTGATCTTATGGGGAACTATGGCTGTCGGTTAATTGCGGAGGATCATCTAACTAGCTCTAATAATTTTTTCAGTACTCAAGGAGTCTCAAAAACTGCGGCTTTGGACTGAAATTAACCATCGTCTACTAAAACCGTAGTCTTCATCAAGGGTAAAGTCGCGAGTAGGCCCGGCTTGCAAACAAAATAGGTGCAGTCCGCATATAAAATGAACTAGGATATATCCAATGAGAAATGAAAGATTAATGAATTAAAAATGCAAAAAACGAACCTTGTTAAAACGAGCAAAGGGATATTCCTGCGCCTCATTAATGCGGTCGATGCGCTGCCAGTGGGACAATTTGAGGTCGTCAGTGCGGGCGGAATTCTCGAAGGAGGTCCATTCCCAGTGGCGCACTTTACGCAGGCCAATCTGCGCCTTCGGATTACGGTAGCCCGCGAGCTTGCTGGGCACAAGCGTCGGGACCAGCGGCGACACGTCCTTTCCTTTCACGTCGTTCACGAGCAAGTTGTACAACTCTCGATGCATCCCTTCCGGTCTTTTGAATGTTGGCACATCTTGCTTCGCCTTTGGTGGCTTTTTCTGCAAACGGTATACATTATGTAGTATGCGATATTACAAAAATGATTTCTGGGTTTTGCTACATTACTCTTTTTTATGGAAAAGTTAAGCAGTATTAGAGAAACAGTCTAATAAAAGGCACGTCAAAGAAGAGGAGCCGAAATTTTAAAGCTTCAATGAGGGATAGGAAGTACACGATTCAGAAATATAACCTAAGATCTAGGATAGCGAGCCAGAATGAGTGTAAAACTTCGAGAATCGATCAAAACCTCCACTTGCCCTCTTCCTACACTCATCTGAGTCCATTCTTGATGGAAAGTTCAAGAGATCCTAGTCGAAAAAGCCAAAAACCATCAAGTTCCGCTTATCAGTCCTAGTGAAATTATATCCCGCATGAAAAGGTTGGAGAATATGACCTTTACTGGCTAATTTTCATAAAATTTGAATTAAAACGTTATCTTCCACAGGAATGGGATAAACTAGATAAAAGTATTATCAGTTAAAGCCGAATATACTCTATTTTCGGCGTCTTATGAAGCTTATGAAAATCCGAGAGATATACTGACACGTTTACAATTTTTGGCAGAAAAGCATATCAAGCTACTGTTGGGAAAAGCGGAAAGATATGATTGAAAACATTGAAGGTACTTTTAAAAATTCCACATTTGACGGTGCAATTGTGAAAGAATTAACAATGCATTGATGGTAATCGTACAATTTTCGTTCGCAATTTTGCAATTACAAATATATTTGACGTTCAATCGCATCGGATCTTCCCTCTTCTATATCAGGAAGAAACCAAAAATATTAGAGAGCATTGTTACCTTTTTCTGTTCTGATGTCAGGCTGCCCATTAACAAAGGATTGCTCTCATCCAGTGGCTCAGACGTTCCTCCATTTCTCCCCCCATCCAACAAATCTTGCATATCCGCTTTCATCATCATCTTGACAAAGTAGTTCAATCCTTTTCTTGACAATGAAAAAACCCTCAGCTTTACTGAAACAAATTGGTTGATTCTTTTTCCATTTTCACGAAAAGACGGCGTCAAACCTTTAGAACTCACTAAACGCGCGTTTGGAAAAGGCAACATTTTTGCGAGAACGAAAATTAAATTAGCCAAACTCCTAAGCGTTGCGTTTTCAATTTTATTATTATCTTAAAACAGCTAATTGAATCATATTTAGATAAAGCCGATTAGTGCCATCTGCAAAGGCGACCACGACATCGAACCGCAAGCCAAGCGCCAGGAACATTTATGCGTGATACGATTTCTCACTAGTCGTTGCAGGACGCAGGTTTGACAAATAAATTCACGAAGGTCTCACATCGCCAACAATAAAACCGCTGACTGTCACCGTTAGTGTGAATAAGCCAAAGGTTACCATGAAAAATTTGCTGGCCCATTTACTTTCCTCAACTGTTTGCTGAAAAGATAATGAATTATCACAAACTAACATTAATATTACTTGCACAAAATCTTGATCTCTGTAACATGCAATTGCAGCGCTTCAAAATGAGTGAGTTAAATGCGAGTTGACCAATTTTAATCTTTTGATTGGCATCTCATTCCTCCTCTAGCTTGTGTTCAACATTTTTGTTCGATTATCTTTCTACCTTTCTCGCATTTATTTCACGCGGTGCGAAGCGCTGCAAGCGCATACAATAAAGATCAGGACTTAGGTAAATAAGATTTACCAAAATTAGTGATATTGATCTTTCTTTCTCTTTCTAGCAAACAGGAAAGGAAAATAAATGGGAACGGATTAGTGAAATTCTAAAGAAAGCCATTTCCATGTGATAATCAGTGCCGATTTAAGGGACCCCTCTAGAGATAATTGTTTAGTGTTTGTTGATAACTTGCTAGACTTTCGAAGCTGAAAGTCAGACCGTGGTGGTTCAAGCCAACTAGCAAATAGCAACTGAAATTGATTAGCAGAGCAATAAGGGATGTTAGCAACTATATTTTAACGCCAAGTGACCTTTCGCTGTGCGGGAATCTTAGAAAATGCAACTGTGTAGCAATCAACAAGCACCACTACCTCCCATTAATGCCACGGAAAAGAGAGTCGAATTAAATTTTTCACATGCGCAAAGCTGTCCGTTATAACCTCGGATAGAGATAGGTAATGGATACCCCGGACCGTATACAGAATATCAACGAAGTAAAGAGAAAATTTGGCAGTCGGTACACCGTACCAGTACCAGCAGTAACAGAAAGGCTCCAGCTGAGACTGCTGACGTCGGCTGCAGCGGCGAAAATTTCTGCTTGTTTTCTGTTTGCAAGAGAGTTTGTTTCCATTTGAAATATGTTACACCCGTAGTGCCGAAAAATTTCCCATTCAAACTTTGAGAATTACTGACTTTCCCTTCTTTTCCATTACATTCTATAACTCCTGTTTAACTCTTGTCAATGTTAAATATTCTTCACTTCGATCATTTTTTTGGCCTTTTCACTTCAGTTTTATAGCGCTATTGCTAACCCTTTCACGGCTTCGCATTTTTCTGACTTTGATTTTGAAAGCTTGACTTTAAAACTATTCAAAAGAAATTATTTAAAATATGACATGCTGGTGATTTAGAACAAACTGGCAGCCATGTACTTATAATTTTTGGTCAAAATTGTGTTGAGCAAAATTAGCTCTTAACGTAGATCAATCGTTAGTCAGGCCTTCCTTGAAAGGTTGTGCGCCTTTGCGTGAACTGATCGCCATCTCTGCCCGTGAGCGCGAATACCGACAGCCGCGCCGGACATTGATAAACGATCGTGATCGGCCGGAGCGCGGGGGGGGGACTGGGGAAGAACTGAGAACTGTGGGTAGTATACAACCGCTTCGGGCGGCCTCGGGTTCGGCGCGTTGCAGTAGTACGCCGAGCGTTTATGTTACTCAGTCAATATCGCTTGTCTTGCCGGCGAAACGCACGTGGGCGATCGCGATTCGAAACGAAACTTTCACGGTTGGGTTAGAATTGTTAGTTCTCTTTGCTTTGTATTTTGTCTACATTTTGCTAAACTTTGAGTTAGATTGTGCAGCCGGCTCTGCTGTATATGACTTGTTACGAAAAACTGGTGGCAAGATTTTGTCACAGCCAACTGTACTTTCAACAGCCTTGATTTCGGTCTCTTTTAGCAAAGTTTTAGTCGTTGACGGGAAACTCATGAAACAAAAATTGCTCGAAAAGTAAATTTTTACTCTAAAATTCATAGCAATCTGATATTCCGACGATCAATTGCAATATGCCTTCTATCGAAACAGCAGCAACTGCGCTGTTATATGCAAAATTTTCCGCTTCTACTGTACTTTCCGTTAATTTACGTTTAACGATACATTACTAAAGTTATTCGATCAGTACCTAGATCATTATACTTTCCTGCATAACCGGACGTGAAACATAAAGTAACCTATTTAATGCGAAGAGCTATGTCTCACAGTGAAGATAACCAATTATAACAAAAGAGCTCATCAGCTTTATTTCAGTAGTCAGTCTTCTCAAAGGCCAAGTACGATCCGCTGATAAGCCTATTGAGTTCGTCTCAAACGTGACGTGCCCAAAGCTGAATCAAGACCCAGAGTACTCAAATACCTGTGTAGGCAGTAATCGCTAGACATTCCGATTGTTTGTGCCATGGAACAACAGAAAACTTTACCTGAAACGTCATCAAATCAGCTAACCGAAAATGAAAGAACAACGTCGGTTGTTTCAACAAGTGCACCCGCTTCATCAACAGGGTGCGTTTTTAATTTTATGCTTTAAATTATGATTTTCGCACTCTCTAGGTCAGTTCGCTTGCTTTGTTGAAAAATTTGAGGATTTTAGATTTTAGAGAATATTCAATGTGAATCAATTGTCGGTTTTAAATGATTATTGTCCCCCTATTCTCTGAAAATATCTGAAAACGTACTCAAATAGGACTAAAAGATCGTAAGTGTCTTTCTAGAACAACTCGGTCAGTTTCCTCTACTAGATAACCAAAAGTGCTTCGAATTATCTATTATGCTGCAGTACAGCTCATAAACTTGCACTCAGTACGCGTTGAAAGAAACATCTATCAGATGCTCCCAGTCGCTGCTTGCGGAGTCTGATGGACTTTGCTGACTTTAATTTTACGACTTCAAATCTTCCTGCTATAAAGGTTGATTATAAATTAAGTTACATATTGCAGCGACACCTTTAACATCCAAAATAACCAGGGTAGGATGGTAGGCGGTCCAGTCCACGGAGGAATCGTCGTTCAAGGAGACTATCATGCTTATTTACACGATATTCGGTAAGAATAAGAACTGAATACTTCAGTATTCATAAATTGATATCATAGTTGTGCACTGGCAAAATAGAAACCCAGTTACGATATTTCAGCCAATTACTTTTGTTAAGGATAGAAAGTTTAACGAAATATGCAAAAAATAAAACTTGATTTAGACATTAAGTTAGTCGCCTCTAATATAATCTATTTATAAAAATATTGCAAATTTTTTCTTAAATTATATAACTACCTCTAACCGTAAGACCCTCCTCATTTGCAATACTTTCCTCAAGGGTTGATCAAGATATAATGCAACCCTCTACAGTAGTACGATCCTCGTATATAAATATGTATGTGTGTTAGAAAGTGATAACAGCAAGTACCATTGCCATTCATACCAATTCTATAAATTAAAAATTCAAAAGGCGACAGCTAAATTGGTGCGTCCTTAGAAAAACAATTTGAATAAATCAGATGATATTTAGCCAAGCTCCATCTACTTCTTCGCCTAGTTCATCTCTGCTATACATAAAAGATCAGCAACAATTATTGGAAGCGTAAGTATGAAATGTTATCCTTTCCTGCTGACGATTTCGCATATTAAATGCATTACAGCTGCTAATTATCAAAACTAAACGGAAGTGGGTGCGAAATTTGTAGAAATGCAGCATTTCCTTTAACCGGCTCAATACTAAGAGCGCGTAAACAAAATAAGCTGTAACTATGAGGATCAAATACATCAGTAAAGTTGATCACATAATGGAATAAAAGCAGCAATAAAAACATACAACAGTTAGACGAGATACCCCGCATTTCCACAAAATTTTAATTGAACTGGATGAGTATTAATGGTTCTCTAACAATTATAAATATACTAACTGGATGAGTACAGTTTATTTTGCTAAAAGATATAAAGCAATAATCCGAGCATAAAACTAATGTCAACAACATTGCAAATCCTTCTGTAATCTGAATTATGTCATGCACAGAATCCTCAAATGCATGATGTCGAGAAAACCGGGATTTTTTCGAATGCAAAAAAAATTATGACTTTATTGATCAGCTAACAGAAACATGATTATCAGTCATCTCTGATAAGTCTGATAAAGTTGTTGCGAAAAGTTGATTGCATTACGATTTTCGAAATTTCTTCTACCCTCCAACTAGTCTAAAGGCTCTCCACAGGTGTTCATAGCAGCATTGCACATATAACATACTACACCATATGTACTCAATTATGTTGTATTAACAGTTACTGTAATAAAATATTAAAGAAGCTTTAAAACTATTCTGTTAGCAATATTTCATTTAACATTGGCTAAAAGTATAGCAAGGAGGGCGTAGTCGAATTCCCTGTGGGTTTGATATCTGAAGCGCAATATTACGACTCTTTAAGAAAAGACATTTTCTGGTTATTTTAGTACTGCTGTATTTCGAATTTAAAAATTAATATTGCTGATCTTCTCACACAAAATACTCCATTTCATCTGCATAAATTTTCATGCAATCTGGTGATTTCATCCTGATTCATATTTCAGCGCTCAACAATCACTGAAAGCAAAGTATTTAGAAAGATTTAAAACAGTTTACCCCTTCTCATTCCCATTTACATTTGACATTGAGAACACCTGGGTTTCCTTAGCGCTTAAAGATAAAAAGAAAGATTCGCAAGCGACAGAAGATCATGCAGAACTCCTAAAGAAAGCATTTGACCAAGAGAATATGCTAATAATCGAAGGAAATCCAGCAACTGGAAAAACGTCTTTAATGCGACGTCTGGCCTATGTATGGGCAAGTTCAAAAGAAGACAAAGAAGAAAAAGCTTACATTTATGCAACAAATCGCTCACTGGGTAAAAGAAGAGTAAATCTGGCAAGAGGAGAGCGAACTAAGCGGGCACGTATGATGGATAAATGGGCAAAAGAAAAGCAAGAGCTTCTGCACTACGACCTCGTTATATACGCTGAATTCCGCGAAGTACGTGAGAAAAAATTTGACAGCGTTGGAGAATTAGTTCTGAGCTACTCGATGAATTACTTGAATAAAGAGGCTAATGAAAATCTGAAGAATCTGATAAATGATGAGAATTTTTGCAAAGGAAAAAAAATTTTACTACTGCTGGATGGCTATGACGAATCGTCATTGGATGAACAATGCTTAGAGTTGAAATCATATTTGTTTGGAGAAACGATTGATAAGGTGTTATTATTTGATGTAGTAATAACAACCAGAAAGGGCTACTTATCAAAACTTCATGATTTTCAAGGAAGATTTATTTTTGCTGAAGTGCTTGGTTTTCCAACAAAGAAACAAAAAGAAATATACATATCGAAACATTTTCTCTCAACAGGGACTGATTACAAAGAAAATATTGCAGCAGTACGCCGCTTACTTGGTAAAAACAAAAATCTGAAGAAAATTGCAACTACACCTTTGTTTCTGACATTCATTTGCCTAGTACATGGGAAAATTGTTGATGGCACCTTGGTGGAGTTGTACTGCAAAATCATTTGGTGGCTTATAGATAGATATCAGAAGAGTTATCCTGGTTACAATATTCCAGCTCTTTTTGGGTTTCCTGATGATTCCAGTGACAACTTCAAAACTATTCAGGATAATTATCTGCATTTTCCTCAGCTTCATCGTGTTGCACAAATGGCTTTGAACAATTTGAAAAAGGATGTTTTTAATTATTCTGACTGCCAACAGTTTAATTTTCAACCTATTATAGAGCAGGTTGGATTACTAAGAAAAGAAGAGAAACATGACGATTCATATAGGCTTGTAACCTCATACTTCTTTCCTCACAGGACAATACAGGAATTTTTAGCAGCATTCTACTGCTTTTATTCAGATGATCAAACTAATTCACTGATCAAAGAAGCTTTTACACCAAAAGATTCTAAATTAATAATGAGTACACTGAGTGAATATCAGAAGTTCATTTTACGAATTTCATTATCTGACAAGCTACCAGTAAACATGGCTAAGCGCAAAATTTACTTTGAAAATTTAAAATTTTTAAGAATTGACATTTCATTTGACGCTTTCAATACAAAAACTGGCTTTAACAATAAGCTATTAGAGAGATTTATTTCGCAATGCACAAACATGGAAGATTTAAAAATACATGGCAGAAAAAAGAAGGGACAGTATATAAACACATTAAAAAAGCTCAGGAGCACATCTAAACAAACCAAGTCAAGAGCTACACCAATGTCTGCACCAATAGAACTCACATTTCAGAACTTAGTCAGTCTTGTCTCATTAACAATTCAGAATTGCACATTCACCGCAAACTCACAGCTGACATTCACGAAGTGTAAATCTTTAAAAACTCTCAAATTTGATGCATGTGAAATAAAAAGCAATACAATAAGTTTTGCTGAATTGGTAGCAACAGACGATGTGAATTTTGACCAATGCACATTTGAAGCTAATTCTCAGCTGTCATTCATAAACTGCCCATCCCTGAAAGATCTTAAATTCATTCAGTGTGAAATGAAGAGTGGCACAAATTTAGGTATTGCGATATTACCCTCAATTGATACATTGTCATTTGTAGTCTGCACATTCAAAGCCAATTCTCAGCTGTCGTTAGCCAAATGTCCATATCTGAAAAATCTGGAATTTAGTATGTGCACGCTTGGTACCAATTCACAGCTTTCATACGCAATTTGTCCATGTCTGAATAATTTTAGATTTAAGCAATGTACAATTCAAAGCGGCACAAATCTTGGTATTGCAACACTGCCAGCAATTGACATTGTGGAATTTTATGAATGCAAAATTGATTTGGCAACGTGGCGGTCAGTTATAGATCAAATTAAGAACAGTTCTGTCAAGTGTTTGCAGCTGTCTGCTATTTCTTTTATAATAGAAACTTATCCTCAATTTTTACATGAACTGCAAAAATGTGAACACATTGAAGAAATTTGCGTTAAGGATGACTGGATTGATGCTATTTTGAAGAATAATGAGGAAAAAGGGACTGCAAATTTGGCACGAACAGCACAAAATTTATCGGGACTCACGAGCATTACTATTATTTTGGGTGCAAGTGGTAGAAGACTGAAAGAAGAGAATAAGGAACGAATTGAGAAAGCTGGTCAAGAAAGAAATCCGGAATTTTTGGTAAAATACGAGGAATATAATGATTCTGATTCTGGTGAGCTAATAGAGTGAACAAGACTTATGTATGCTTTCATCACTCAACGCTATTTCTTAGCTACCGTATTGGAAAAACGACACTGATGACAACTGATACTGGCAGCACCGATTACTTCCTCCTAGCTGGCAATATCAGTGGGTAGAAAACTTTCGGAACAAAGTTCTCTCTCCCCTATAGGGCCTTCATACATCTTGCGTGCCTACCCAACCTTAAGTCATGTTCGATATGAACTTGGTTTCAAGTTTTGCTTTGCTTGTTTATATTATTTGTGCTCGTTGAATGGTGGAAAATTTTCATTCGAACCAGTGAAACTCAATATTCGCCATTTTTACATAAGGAGTCACTAGGGACATTCTGTACTGATCTCCCACTTCTGCTGACCTATAAATATTGCATAATAAAGCTTGACGTCGCATCAATGAAAAGCAGGCTGTACAACATTCTAGTAAAGTTCTTGTGGCAGAGCTGTGGCGAAAAAATAAACGATAGCTTTTGCTTTATCAGTCTATTGCTTAGATAATGTCGGAAACACAGGGGCGTGCTTAAAGGTGGGAAGAATACATAATCCCAAGATGTTTTTGGCAACTTTCGCTTTCGAACTGTGTCTGGAGGGGGATTAAAAACATTCTCGTCGCACAGAAGCTTTCTCAGATAAACTCTGAATAAAATGTGATCATGCTGATAGAGTTTACGCCCCTAACCGCTGGCTTGTGCCCCTAGGCGCTTAACCGCCCACTTTTGTCGTCATTTGATTGATAATTAAATACAGCTCAATCAGACAATGCGAATGCAGGTGATTTCAAAAGCATCCTCTAACAATCAGGTTTCTCACGTATACAAACGGATGTCTTCTATCCCGGTTTACAACATTTCTATAAATAAACAGAATCACCTGCCCTTTTCACTGACACCATCGAATCGTGCACTTTGATTAATTGCTGCAGATATACCTCATAGTTTCACGCGCTTGTCTGCGATGCTGATGGCGATTACCATATTTTAAGAAAGAGCTAACGCACGCCTACATAACTATACCGAGGGAACACATTGAATTCAATATGCTCCTTCAAGATTGCAAATTAATTTATGGAGTCGAAGCTTAAAAGCGTTTCCAGTCGAAACGGAATTCAATTTCTCCTCTTCCCCTGCACTTTCCAGATACTCTCGCTTCGTTCATAGTCATGACCGTGATAACAGAAACGGTATCCATACTTACAACGTTCTTTATGATAGTTACAGTACCTATTTACTTTCTGCTCCTCGTAACCCTCCACAAAAACCGGCACGACGAACTACTGAAGTCTCCATTCTTTCGCTTCATGTTCAGTGTTGGTATGTATAATCGTTTTGCTTGCAACAATATACATTTCGTACTTTTAAATGAAGCAAGATTTAGCCAGAGCTTGGCAGTGACTACATATGGAAGTCCCACGCCTACACTACCGGATTTTCTCGAAAATAAGCCCCGGACTTATTTACGAGAAATAGCATTTTCGAGCCTAAACATTTTCCTCTAAAACACGCCCGGGGCTTATTTTCAGGTGGGCTTATTTTCGAGAAAACCCGGTATATCTCAAATGTGGTACGTCGACTAATTTGACATCAATACCGATGCACCGAACAAACCTAAATCCATTATGCAATACATGGCCTATCATTGTGGATTTGCGCAATTCAGCCCTCATAGGGGCCTATTACACTGATGAACTCCTGTAAAGCTGGGTCTCATTTTCGGTCACATTTAACCATAGCGTGGGAGACAAAGCGCAGCCTGTTAAACCTTCGTACGGTAAACGGTAATCGTGAGGAAGATGTCATCACTTCCCGTTGAATGTGCGGCACTTTCATATATCACTCTGCAAAATAGATAATTCGTATTTTCCATTTCGGATATTTCTACAGAAACAATCGGAAAAGACGAAACGAGATCACAATCCACCAGTAAAGCAAATGTATGAAAAAGAAAAAATCCAGACCAACCCACAATCCAATAAGCCCACCGAGCTCGCTCACAAAACTCGAGAAGCTATACTTCGGCTCTTCTTTATAAGATAGATACTTAAATGATGCCATGGAAAGAGACATATAAGCTTGATATTTTTTTGCTTCATAGTCACACATTTGTCCGCTCTCACGATCAACATCACTTTGTTGCACTTTATAGATCGTGCGCATACAAGTTGGAAGGCAGTTTGCTTTACACAAAGCCGAGTCTTCAGTAGCCGATAACTTGATACAGCTGTCATAGTCGGTCAGGTTGCACAGATGGCCTCTCGAAGACATCAGTTTAGGCCAGGTTACCGGTGTACAATTGCAGTATTTTTCAATTATCTTCATTTGACATTGATTCATGCAGTCTTGTGTAGTTTCATCTTTTAAACATTGTGGCTGACGGTCGCTGACTGGCCAAGCTTCATATTCAGCGACAACATCTATCGAATGTTTGGTTTCTTTGCAAAACATGAATGATAATGTCGAACCGAAGACTAGATCGGCTTTTTTGTCTACGCTGACATCTCGTCTTTCCAGATCAATCGTTACATTCTTGGACAAAGGTAGAACTTTCCATTTTGCCAAGTCATGTCGGACGACAGCAATAAGCAGTTCATCTGATCTTGAGCTAAATGTTGCCATATCCAATGGTAGTTTGTAACAAATTTTGGCATAACCAATATATGTTATTTCAGTCATATCAATTGTGAGCTCTGTCTGTGAGTTTTTTACTGTTTTTGAGAACGTCACATTGACTTTATATATTTTCCTGAATTCCCGGTCAAATTTTTGCTTCACTTCATCCACGGTTATATTCAAAAAGTTGATGCGAAAGTCATACTCTCTCACTGCAGATTCCCAAATACTGTCAAAAACCGAATTACAGGTTTCATTAGACTTCGATGTGTTGCTGCTTTTGCAAATTCCTTCTGGCTGATATTCAAATCTCTCTATCATATAATATCTTACGAGATGCTGAAATGTTAACTGAAGGTAAAATGGGACCCAGTCTTCATTCAAAAATGTCTCCTTGTCTTTAAGGAAGTTCGCTATTCTTCCGAAATCATTTCCTTGATATTCTGTTAGGGGGCCATCAGCATTTAATTTCGATGAAATCAGTGGCAGGCAAATAGTCGATAGCGGAAATTTTATAGTACCATTAATAAGATCAGCAGATGTTGTAGTATTACCGTGTTTATATGCAGTAAAAAGATCATTGGCCATTAAGATCGTTCCATAAATGCCAAATGCATAACATATCATTAGTAAAATATGTTTCACCAAAGAATATATACTGTATTTTCTTCCTTCTTTAATAATATTTATTTCCAACAGCTGACTAAGAACTTTCGCTACTATTCTAACAATTTTCGAGCTTTTGATTCGCTTAAACAATTTTGACGGCTCGATTTTCTTGTTTCTCAAAAGCCATTGATATAAGTAGTCAGCAAGTACAGATACGATTTGAATCAAGGAAAACACGCTCAGGCCTAAAAGAACGCCAAGCATTCCTCCCAAATCTGCCAGGAACTTGTTGATTGTGTAGAGAAGTTCCTCTTCAATTTGCAGAAATGAAAGTCGTTTTTCATAGAATCTCACAACAGTTTTATCAGAAGGCGGTGGTTCGTAATGATCGAAGAATTTTGGTCTGTATGTATACGATGATTCATCGTGCATGAAATTTAAAATTGAACAAGAAGGTAAACATGCATCATAACATTCATCGTCATTTCTTCGTTGAGTTAGCAAAAGTTTACGTCATCAGTTTAACTATTGCCAAGCACAGATCTAATATTAGCATATTGCTAATTATATGATATGTTCTCAAAGTCCGCGTCTCAGTGGGCGACCGGCTAACCAGCGAGCCAGCAGATTATAAATATTTCAGACTATCATTAGTAATTACAAAATGTTGTGTAATGATTGTGAATTATTAATTACTTGACTTTATTGTAAGCGGCCTTCTGGAATGATGCAGAACCTTAAAAAGTGATTATGAGCTCATCATGCATCTGAGCTGGCTTCCTCACATTTTTTTGATTCTGCGCATTTCTTGTCAGTTGTCATCCCTCAAAATACCGCCGAGTGACTCTGCAGTCAGTCGTTCTATGGAGGACTATACAATTCTTATATTATCCTCATATTAAGTTGCACAAATGAACGCTGTTGCAACACAGAACTATTAGCGATGACTATTAAAGTATTATTTGATTGTTTTACATTAACTTTTTATTAACGGGCAATTATTTTAAAAGTGTTAATTGTTACTGATTGCTGTGATGAAATTAAATACCAATGAGAACAATTAATAAAGTTATGCGATTAAACGCAAATGTGTAAAATGGTTCTAAAATGCAAAAAATAAAGCTTAGCGTAAATTTCTTTCAAAATAATTAAAGCATGAATCCTAAGTTTTCTGATACTTTATAACCTTGTATATGCAAATTAACTTTGACTAATAATCGGTGCAGGGGTAAAAATTTCTCCACACAGTGCAAAAAGGGAAATTAATATTTTAGCACTATTTTTTGCACAGATTTGATTGAGTCAGCACCTGGTGGAGTATATAAACTAGGTTTCTGATAATCTCAGCCCCTGTTGCATCCTCGACACCCATCTTCACTGTCAATATCGTGTTATACGTAAACGGGACTGGAGCGGAAGCGATGAAATCGCATGCAGCATCCTGTAAGAGTGTATCTATGGCCCAATCAAAAACCGCAAATGATGCAGTTTGTTGGAATCGTGGAAATAAATTTCCACAGAGATGATTGGGCAAGTTCCATAACGCGTGCTGTTAAGTTTTAATACAATGTACACTCCTCAGATATGATTTTATTTGTAGTGTGCAATGTAAAACTAGCTCATTATTTACTTGTGAGCAAATTTGATTTTGGAACAAAATTTTTATAAAATTCTTTTCTGAAATGTTTTTCAAGCTGCCAACCAAAAATTTGTTTGCGTTATCTAATTATTCTAAAGCTGAATTGAACAAAGATAAAACTGTATGAGAATTTCTCCCCGATCATTGCATAAAGGGAATAAAATGGCGAAGGGCTTAAGGAAAACTGTCGACTTTTAATTCAATCTTAATTTAATGGAAAAATTCTGTCATGACGTAAACTTTCTGTGAACTGTTGTAATAAAGACAATGCTCATAATGCTTAACAGTGCATTCTTCAAGACCATTAGTGGGCATTAATGACGCCCAATAGGTCGCTGTACAATTGCAAATTTTTTCAATGAAACGTTGACGACACTGCGCCCTACAATGCGACAGCGTAGCCGTTGACGAACATTCTTCGGTTCCTCTTTCAGTTGGCAGAATTTTATAAATGCTTTGAGTGGCAAAAGTGATATTTAATGCCGCGCCAAACCCAAAATAAAAAGCTGATCTTTGACTGTCTGTGAACCTTTCGCTACAATGATATGTGAATATCTGAGGGTTGAGAAACGTATCAGTAAAATCGACGCTTAAAGTTCGTTCCGAACTTAGCATAAAAACTAAATCTGGTTGAAGCGCAGTATTCAATGAAATTTCCAAAAATGCATCATCTCCTCCAAGTTTTATTTTGTTGAAAGGTAAGTCGAAAATCAGATAATCATAAATTATTGCTAATGTACTTGGTTCGTAAACTTGTTCTTCGCTATTGTCTGAATTCTTGTACACAATTTTCAGCATTAGCATCTGAGCAAGTTCGTGGCCCACTTTTTGACGCAATTTATGTGTCGTAACATTCCATTCCAAAATTTTCGGCAAAAGTATATTACTAAGCGCCTTTTCGATATCATACCGCATGATTGAGTCATCTATACCTAAAAATACACCAAGTCATGTTAAATAACGAAATTCGTAATTCATACGATTTCTGTTCTCATAAAGAAATAAATCTTCGAAGGTTTTACGGAGAGCGGGGAATTCACCTTCCCTGCGGAGTTTCCTCAGTATCATTCCCGAAATGAGATTTCTTCCCCACTGCAAATTTTGATTTTCTTCATGTGTTAACCGTACGTTAAGAACTTCATGTATAATACTGTCAATTTATTTCGCGAACGCGCGGTGTCTCAAGAAAAATACAGGTTGTCCCATATAATTTTTCACTTTTTCAATTTGAATAAATTGCATAAAATGAAAGGATATATGTAAATTTTGGTTTTTTACATTCTCCGCGCTATGAGAACTTTTTTGGCTAAAAATATTAGTGACATAAAATATATTTATACCCCTTGGTTTAAGGAATGATTTAAAGAAATTTTTGCTGTTATGCCTCATATTTTTCTTAATATGGGCGAAACCCTCTTAGGTTATCAACTTTAAGGAAGAGACTACATTGTTCATCTCTAAATAAATATACAGATAAGAAAATATATGTTAGTGACAACATTTATTACCCAAGTGTACAGCTGAAGTGGTAAAAGCATAGTGACTCACATGCTGAATCTGACACTTCAGCGAGGTGAAATTCGTACTCTCGATAATAATCGTTAAAAAAGTATTTGCAATCTTTAGAAATACCATCGAATTTGCCAAAACGACTATTTGATTCGACTGTGGAAATAATGATCAAATATAAATATGCAACGAAGCTCAGCGACGGAGGCCAGATTTGTTTATTATCGCATGTCAGAAAGGTTGATTTTTCAATATCTTTTTGACTGAAATAGTTCTCTATGGCGTTGGAATGGCTGATATTCGTTGCAAAATGGAATCCATTATAAAACCTATAAGGTAACATATTTATGCGAAAACTTGCAGACGGTAGAGGGATCGTGCGATTAAAGATCAGTTTGGGAAAGTAAACAAGTTCGTTTGAAATATATTTTTCGCAAAGTTTTATACTCCAAACAACTGTAAAAATTGTTCCCACACAGTAAATAATCAACCAAAACAGATGCTCAAATAACCAGATTGCAGCTATTGCAGGAATGTTGCTAGATGAAAGAGAGTAAATTTTTCTCAAAATTTTATGAATGAAGCGGTCATGATCATCGAAAGGAGCGACATTTTCTGCATTGCCATCAGTTTCACTTCTGTTTGTCGACAAAAGCTTACGCAGCAAGGCTAAAAGCGGATTTAAGACCAACTCAATAAGAATGATAAAATCAAGTCCAAGCCAAAGGCCAAGCGCTCCACCAAATTCCCCAAAAAACTCTTCAAGACTGTTGTAAGTTAGAGTCTCTTCAATCAATACATAGTCGTAATTATCGATTATGATAAGGATTCTGACTACGCCAAAATTAGAATCATTAGGATCTTCTCTATCATCTTTGAATTGAAACTCGTAAAGCGACTCTTCGCACAGAGGAACACATCTAGTCAGGCATGAATCGGTTTTGATGTTTTGAGTATATAGTTTAGAGCAGTTCTTGNCATCGGTTTTGATGTTTTGAGTATATAGTTTAGAGCAGTTCTTGTACTTTCGAAGATTGCAGTTGTTGTAAAGGGAGCGCGGGTTTTCAACTGAAATGAAATTCAAAATTATACTTTCAACTTTGTTTTAGTCCGCAATGTGGACAAGGAGTCAAAGGTGAGTCGAGCTGATGCACAAATAAGTACAGATATGAATCTGCTCGAATGGCATGCACCGCTTTGTGAATAATTTTGTAGGTTACTACGTAATATTTGCCATTTATTGCGACTGATCCATCAACCGCAATCTGTGTACCGCGGCAGTGCGCTACAAGCTAAATCAAATCATGGTCATCTTTTTTGACCCAAACTAACGAAGGTGCGTCTGTCGGATCGAACTGAGCTCAACTAATCATGTCGATAAGATAGAGCTACATTTGCACTAACGCGATTGATGTTAGCTGTGAACGCCTGCGAGGGGCATCGACCGCGTACGGTCCTGCTGGAAACGATCGGCTACGATAAAGTAGTGTAGGCGGTGGGTTGCCACCGACTACTAATCGCGCCTCCCGCCAGTGCCGGCGTCCCGGCACGAGGGCAATACGGGGAAATGGTTAAGCTCGATTTC
>NIUQ01000263.1:0-58470 GCA_002796945.1 Plectus sambesii
CCTAATGCTCGTCGTTGATTATTACACATGACGTCGTCAATACTGTACTCCACGCCAAAACAAGAACTATGAGTATTTTTTGCTTAAGCCGAGACGCTGCAATGACAAACCGTCTTAAAATGTATGACAAAGTATTTTATAATTCATGAGTAACTTAGGATAAGACTATGTGAGAGTTCCATTTTCAGTAGTTGGAAATGAAAGAATATCCGCGTAAATGCAAAATTACTCTATAATTTCAAATTCGCGCGAGTACCATAATATCTGAATCCAGAATGCTGAACAACCTGCTTTTCATTACAGTGTCTCTAGCTTAAGCGTACAATTTTCGCAGGGCTGGCAAAGGAGTGGAGAACAGTTTATATCATTTGTCTCCTATCGCCTCATTTTTTGTTGCCATAAGGCATTTAAAAAGGAACTTCAATCGCGTCTAGTACTTGGGAAATGTACCGAAGATTGTTATTTGCTATTGATGACGAGGCTGCTTAGCGCTAGGCTAAATACAGTATTGATACGATTTGCAGCCAGTTTGTCATGCGCAGCTAAAAACAATTTACGGTACATTCTCTGCAGTTAGAAGTGATCGAAGTTCAGCTTGAGGAACCAGACATGCTCCTTTGTTTCTTACAATGTGTTTTTTTAAAGATTACTTTTTTGATGTAGATTGAATGCGTCCCTATCGATGACTATTAATACAATATGCGCTCATGCCTGGCATACTTACTGATGTCAGTATGTTGAAAGAAACATGTTTTTGTTTTTAATAGGGCTTATTTCCCAACCATCTCTGACTAGATATGCTTTTGAGGGCTTAGGCTTAGGCTTGCTTCCACTTTGCGTACTTCAGTTAAAGTTGTACTTTATACGATGACTAAGTATATCTCTTAAGTACGACTTAAACTGGAGTACGCGATGTGGACGCATAGTCTTGGCGTAGGGCTAAAGTGTAAGCCTTCGAAAGATAGCGTATGTCTGCGATGGTCGGGCCCTTATTTTATGTGCATTCCTTTCTAGGAACTTGTCTCTTGTGTTGCCGCAGTTTGTGGTCGTCTTGGGTTGTAATGCTTTATTATTATTTCTTGCTTCTCAACATGTGGGACAGCCCGTTGCTTCTTTGGTGGTGGTTGAATATGCAATACTTTGATTGTATTGCGATAATCGCGCTCTTACTCACCAATGTACTGGTCTTTTTTATCGTACGCGCTGTATACTTTATGCTTCTAAATGTGTTTCTGTGATATACGTAAGGACAAGTAAATATTGAGTGTTGCGATTTATTTCGAATTGATCTAGGACACTTTGCAAATGCGCATCAAGTTTTTCGATTTTTTTACCTAATGACATGGCGAATGAACCGAGGGCGGTAGCGCTCGGCCTCGCTTCCTGCTTACTTCTCTTCACACTTGGATTTTATTATTGGGCAAAAAGTTGTGGGAAACTGCTTTTTGTCACAAACAACCGCCAAACAGGGCACCCTCGACTTCTATTCGCACGAGAATAAGAGCTAAGTTTCCAATGGAGAAGGATTATACCGTTACAGGACAATGGACCGGTTTCACATCGCGTACTTTAGCCAAAGTCTTACTTAAGGCCTATCCTTACTATACTTACTTAAGTACGCGATGTGAAACCGGCCCAATATCGCGCCCGCCTTGCGACGCTTGCGAGGGGTGTGGAGGATGTTTTGAGATTCAATTGCTCTAATTTAATAGGGTAAAACCTCGGTGTCTGGACTTAGGCGGTTTTACCCTACCTAATAAGTACTCAGACCATGTGTACACGGTCAGTTAAACCGATCAGTTTTATGATTAAAAGACTGAAAAGTAGTTGTGCAACAGTTTATGCTCCAGCCTGCAGTATGCGCAGTAGCGTTCTGCTCTGTGGCGATAAAGGGCATAATTTTCAGGCAGAATCCGCATAATAATTGAATCTCCAAAGAATTAGCTGTAATGAACTTTGTTGTCTTAATTTGATCAAATACAATCGCCTTTTTCTAAAGAAATGACTTTGAATAAAGCAAATACGAAAATCTGTAGTAATTGGATTGACTGAGAAGGGAATTGGCTGCTACGGAACAAAAACTTGAAAAGCAGCCTTGTTACTCATAATCTGTGAACGCAGTCACCATACGATGGTGAACGACACGACGTTCGATTATTTGTACGAATTTTATGGAAATACTGCACACCTGTTCGCAGTTTACGTCCTGATAGTTTCACTCTTCGCTATCACCAGTAATCTGTTTCTCATCACTCTCACTCTGACGACTCCGTTTCTTCGTAAGAATGCCGATAATTGGCTCTTGTTAGGATTTAGTCTTTCTGACTTACTGCACTGCATGGCGCATTCGGCTGACGCCTACGCGCTTTGGTATGGTTCGATTGATAATCGGCACTTATGTGCAGTGGCTGGTTTGTTCGTCGTCATTACAGGCACATGTAGTCTGGGTTTCCCGGCGCTAATTGCCGCCGCTCGCTACTATAAAATTAGTACAATTTCGCAATCAACCGGTACGTTTTTTTCTTTTTGACCGTGTAATCGTGGAGCATGATTTTGCTCAAACTGAAAAGTGTAATTAGAATAAGAGGAAGTATCCAGCGAAAGTGATTAATTAGAAGTAAGCAATATTGAATAGAGGACGCGAACTTACGTAGAATCGAAGATTTTGGTGTCAAGTGATCTGGGATCTTAAACGCATCTCTGACTATAACCATGTCACGCTCACAATTGTCCCTATTTCTGGGTCCCAACGATATGGAACATGCTCTGAATCAGTGTTCCGCGTTTGAAAGGGCATATAAATTTCACTGGGTGAGATAGCAATATGAAAATTCCGTCGCCTTCTTTTTTAGACACTACGAGTAACAGTCGGATAATGATCTCCCAAAAGATTTGATACTGCAGCTTTATAGTGCGATGAAACCAATTATTGACGGAGAGCACTGTAAAGGGTAGGAGGATGAAAGCGAATGATAAAGATGAGACAGACCTCAAGGGGGTCAGCGATCGCTATGAATGAGAAGCAGCTAGCGAATTAAAGTTCACCCAATAAATATGGCCAGCACGAGCAAAGTGAGACAATGCATACATCAGTACACGCAAAGAGATCAGGAATATAAAGCAATAAATCTCATTGATTACGGTTACTATCGAAGCATACAGTGTTGTAGTTGCAAATCATTTCAGCATTTTCAATCGGCGGCGCCATATTCGCAGAGCGTAGGACGCTACCGCTTATTGTCGGTTGGTGCTTCTTGACCGTCATTTTGAACCTCCCGCTCATGTTGAATGAAGCATTTGGCGAAGATCCGACAGGCTTTTGTGGTGCCAAAAAGTTTACCTCGGTTCTACTTTTTCTCAGCTACGAGTTTTTAGCGCTTTCCGTTTACATTGGCTCATTAATGGTCACTGCCATATACTACTATCGATTGGTCAAGTGGTTAAAGAGTCAGACAACAACCAGAAACAGCCGAGAGTCAGTAGATTATACGAGTGGCGTTATGCGTGTGATGAAGTTCGTCACTCTGCTTCCTTTGCTCACTGGTACGCCTACTGTTCGACTCATTTCTCACTCAATCGCATAGCTCTTCAGTGGGGCTAAAACCGGCTTTAAGAGATATTTGAACATTTTCAGGCCCTAAACTATGTCACAACGCGCATGAGAACTCAGTAATACGAGATATTATGACTTATGGCATAAATAAATTCATAGAAACGTGCTCATTTGAAATTTTATGTAAACATAATATTTCATATTTATATTTGACAATTTCTACGATCCGAATTTAAGAAATGAACACATGTTTGAAGTCCACAAATAAAAATTCCGATGCAGATAAATTGTATCGAATATCATTTTCTCACAGCTGGCTTCGACAGTAACTGCATCATCATGTAATAAGCTGGTTCTGGACATTAAGAGCAGAAAATAAATTCTAGCTTCATAAGCTTTTGCAATCTTTAAATTCAACATCTGCATAGTATCGTTCAAAAACAATACCATAGTATAATACCTATCTCTTTTCAGTGACTCCTGTTGCAGTCCTTACCACAGGACAGATGCTTCTGCCTGTTACACCCATGTGGATCAATCGACTGCTCTATGCGCCATATCTTCTATCGAGCGCCGCTAATCCTTGGCTGACAATCGGTCTTATACGACCATTTCGTGTTCGCTTTCTTCAATTAGTAGCGAGCATCAAGAATACTGTTCCGAGAAATGGCGACAACCTGAATAACCGCTCAACTACTGTGCGCAGAATATGAAATACAAGTGTACCTTGAAGAGCTGCGATCTGCAGCTAATTAAAGGCCTGTATCAATTCTCGATTCACTCGTTAAGGATTATCCAAATTCAAAAATACGAATTTATTAGGACATCCGTTACTTAAAATTTAGCTTCTTGATCGCATATTAGAACAACAAAGAGCATAAGATCATAGAAAACCTCTCATTGTCAATGTTAAGCTGAATATAGCGTACCTATAACACGTGCTATAGTTGAATAATAAATTTGGCCTCAAGCAATGTTAATGACATACCGGAGGTGCTCGCATGGTAGCAAGTTTGAATATGGTACTCGTAAGAGTCATGCTCAGATTTTGAATGATTTTACGTAAGATTTTTTCTGTAAAACTTTAAAAATTTTTGCTTGAACCGATACTGAGCACAAATCACATTAAGATGTGCATCATAGGTTTATGGTGGATTGAGATCATAATCTCATCATCAAATCTGATACTGTTGTATCTTACGATTATTGTAGGGAATATTTTCACGTCTGATTTTTTAATTCGTAAATTGTTAGGATATTTGAATGGATGCTTTGTTTTTTTGTACTTTGGTGAAAAATTACAAATGGATAGTTGAGCTTACGTTTGCTATTTTGTACATTCAGTTCTTGCAGTAGGTTGCGATGGAGAGGGGGATACATTGACATTTTGCAAGACTTCATCAACCAAATTACAGCTTTAAGCAGTGATAACATTTTATTAGTATGATCTCTTTCATTTGAATTCTTTTATATAAATGCGGCTAGATACAGATCAGCATGCTACATTGTGTCTATGAGTACAGAATATGTCCGATGTTGGAAACAGTGGGTTGATGCAATATTGAAGTTTTCTGCAAAGTGTTATTTTTGGACGCTCAGATCTTGCAATCAGCTGGTGCATGTTCTTTCCTTTAGCAGCGTAATCTTACATTTCTTTCTCTCACATCTTCTCAACAGATCTGATTCCTTTGCCAACACACACCTCTTTCTCATATTCTCATTTTTCACTTCGTTTTCGGTGTGTTTCAGCCATTTTCCTTAGATTCCTGAAAGTCATCCAATTGTCCATTAGTATTGAAGATCAGCAATCCATCACTGCTTTTTCATGAATTCGTGGTCGTCTTTGCCCCCTAATCAAAAGCCTTTGAGAAACATGAAAGTCTGCCGTCAAGGTATGATGCTTTAATCAATCAGTTGAAATTTTTTCCGTCTACTCACTGAACCGTAATGCCTCCCCATTTCATGATATTTAAAGGCGGGACGGAGACGCAAGATGTATGAAAGCGCATATAGGGAGAGGGAAATACTTATTCAGTCAGTTTCAGCACATTTATGGTAAATTTCTCCTAGTTAGCAAAATTAATATCACTTGGGGAGACGTTTTTTTAATAGGGCAGCTGAGAAATAGCGCTGAATAATGAAATCTGTTAGCATACATTGACCCTATTCGCTTCTTCAGCTCCGGGTAGGTTCTCTTCCATGTATTTGATTGAAAAGTCAGGATTTCTTTCTTGGCCAGCTTTCTCAATTCGTTCTTTGTTCTCTTCTTTGAGTTTTCTGCTATAAGCATCCAAAATAATAATAATGCACTCGAGTTTTGGTAATATTCGTGCTATTTCTGCTAAATTTGCAATCACTTCTTCCTCATTACGATTCAAAAACAAAGTATCTGTAATATGGATTTCTTCAACTCGTTCACATTTTAGCAGGTGATGTAGAAATCCAGGATAGATTCTTTCCACAATATAATCGGCAGAAAGTTTCAAACATCTGCCAGAACTGTTCCTTATGGCATCTGTAAATGACTGCCAGGTTGCCAGATGGGTTTCACATAATATGAATTCCGCAGAGTCAATTACTGACGATGTTCCAACAACAAACTTTGTGCTGCTTTTCATATTACAGACAATGAATATAAGATTTTTCACAGATAGGCAATCTGTGAAGGACAACTGAGAATTGGTTTCAAATGTGCATTTAAAAAAATTCACATTATCGAGTTCTGGCAGTGTCCCAAAATCAAGATGTGTGCCGTTTTCAATACTACAGTAACTAAATTTCAGATTCTTTAGAGATGGACAGTTTATGATGGACAACAGAGAATTGGCGTCAAATGTGTAGTATTCAAATGCTAATGAGCTGAGCTTCATCAATTCACTAAATGAGAACACTTTTGTATGGAGCATTTTAGATTTGCTGTCTAATTTTTTGTGTATGGATACACTATTTAGTACGTTTCTTGCATGTCTTGCACTATTTGGTGTGCCCCGCAATGTAATGCTTTGCACGTTTTTGCATTGCGAGAGGAACCAATTAAGCAGCTCGTTGTTGAAACCAGTTGAAGTATTAAATGCTTCAAATGTTGTATGCAGATAAATATCAGTGATTCTCTCGAAATCGTATTTGAGCTTTTTAGTATGTATTGGCAGTTTTTTGGATAAAGCAATACGTAAAATAAATTTCTCAAATTCACTCATTTCTAATGTATGTAATTTAGAATTAGGTGACAGCCATTTGCTTGTAGGATCATTTGCACAGAAGCAGTAGAGAGCAGCAAGAAATTCTTGTATGGTCCTGTGTGGAAAGAAAAATGAAGTAACAACTTTGAATGAATCGTCATGTTTCCTTCCTTTTATCAACAATCCTACCTCTTCAATGATGGGTTGCAGATTAAATTTTTCATATTCGGAATATTCTAATACATCCTTTTCTAAATTGTGCAATGCCATGCTGCTCAGACACTGAAGCTGAGGAAAGTGTAGGAAATTATTTTGAATAGTTTCAAACTTGTCACTAGAACCATTTTGTAATCCGAAAAGAGCTGGTATATCACGATCGGGGAAATCCTGTTGGTGCCTGTCAATGAGCCACCAAATTATACTGCAATATAATTCCAGTAGTGTACCATTAACAATTCTTTCATGCACTAAGCAAATAAAAGTGAGAAATAAAGGTGTTTCAGCAAGCTTGTTGAGATTATCATTTATGTTCAGTAATTGGAGCACTTTAGTAGTGTGTACAGTCGAATTCTCTATTGAAGCAAAGTGATTGGAAATATATTTCTGCTTTTGTTCATTTGTAGTAAATCCAAGAACCTCAGCAAATACAAATCTTCCTTTTCGACCATGAAGATGTGATAAATGAGCTCTCCTTGTTGTTATGACAACATTAAATAATGGTGTATCACCAATTGTTTTGGCTGCTAAATATGTATTCAATTCTGTACACTGTTCGCTTAGAGATGATTCATCATAACCATCTAACAATACCAAAACCCTGTGCTCTTCACAAAATTGTTCATCGTTCATTAATTTCTTCAGATTTTCACAACTCTGACTGTCTAATGAATTATTTCTATCTAAGAAGTATTTCTTTGAGCATTCTAGTACCAAGTCTGCAATGCTTTTGAATTTTTGCTCACGTACGTCTCGAAATTCAGCATATAAAACAAGATCATAACAAAACAGTTCTTGCTCTCCTTTTGCCCATCCATAAGCCAGTTTCCGCATTAATGACGTTTTGCCAGTGGCTGGATCTCCTTCGATAATCAGGATCTTCACTTCAGTGTCAGGATCATTGGAATCTTTCTTGAATGCTCTCTCTATCAGCTTTCCATGGTCACCTGTTTCAAGTGAATTTTTCCATAATCCCTTTAGTGCTAAAGATACCCATGTGTTCTCAATGTCAAATGTAAAGGGAAGTGAGAATGGATAAACTGTTTTAAATATTTTCAAATACTTTGTTTTCAATGATTGTTGAGTGCTGAAAATTGAATTCACAATGAATAATCAAAACTAAATCAAAATATTTTGCAAAAAAATTGGATGCTTAAGATATTTTATGAAAAGAGTGTTATTATTTATTTGCTGAATTTGAATGGCAGCACTAAAAGTAAAATGCTTAAAGAGCTCTCAAATTTTTGTTCGTCAATTGTCGAATATTTCAAATTATTGAGGGATTGAATATTTTTAATATGAAGTGAATACTTGATTCAGCCCTTAGCATTATTTAGTAATGCTTGTTTAACTCATTCGGTTAATAAATAGCTGCCAAACGGTCATTCATACGAATATTGTACCATTGTCTGTTAACTACAAATTAAGTATTCCTTCCTCGTCCAAATGCGACAATAACAGCGGGAAAGAAACCCGTTTCTTTAAGGAGTTCTCCTATCAAAAAATGCATGAGTGATCAATGCTTAACTTCGGTCCATTTGCCCACTGGAGGGGAAAAAATGAGCCTTTCACAAAGTATGAGTGCGAGAGTGTTTGAACGAAAATGTTTCGGGAGGATTGGGTTGAACAGAAATACTCATAAAATATCAAAATCACGTAAAAAGTAATGTGATTATTAGAGTAACTTAATAAAATGATCGCTACGTTTGGAACGACGAGGGTCTTTCATTGGTTTTTACGTGGGATGCGCGTAGGATTTCAGCCAAACGCTGCTGTCCCGTTTCTTCCAAAGCGGTGATAAAGGAAAGAAAAGCATCGAGCCCTCTCTTCATCATCAAGTCAACCAGTTTCTGATTTGCGTCATATGAAGTGGCAGCCTGAAGAAAAATTAAAAGAAGTTATAAGACATACTCATAAAGAAAAATACTCACTCTTATCTCAACAGCTTCAGCATGTGTGATGATTCTTTTACTTTCCAGTCGAATTGAAACTTCTTTTGCAGCCATGCCTTCGGAAAGGACTACAAGATGTCTTGTTAAGCAGTCAGTTACTGCACGATTTTCTTTCATTAGCAATGAATCCAGAGCAGGTAGATCCTCATTTTCTTCCATTCTTAAGTCAGAGGTGGCTGTCTGAGAATCGGTAGTTAGGGTAATTTCTTTGTCGCCAGCTGGGGTAATCTGCGTTACCTCAGTGACATTATTTTCAGCCCGATCAGAAGATTGATTCGAAATAAAGTCAGCGTCTACTGGATTTCCACTCGCCTGCAGTGCCGTATGAACACGTATAACTTTAATTTCTTCTGTTTTTAGGGCAGAAATTTCTGTCCGTTGATCGGGAACTGGCGTAATTTCTTTTTCTCCAGCTATGCTTATCTGCGTTGTCTCCATGTTAATATTATCAGCCTTGTCAGAATTCTGATTAAGACTATAGCCATCATCTTTCTTCTTGGAAGGTTTACTATAACATTTTCCCATGACTAATTGTGAGAAGTTTAGGAGAATATATTGGCCATCAAAAATAGTATAATGATAACTGCCTTCACAGGTACCTTAATACTCTGTGTTGCAGATTGTAGCGGTTTTTCTACATTTATGAAAACTTCAGTTGGCTGATTAGTCAGTTGAGCACTTGTTAACACAAGTAAAGCGACTTCTGAAATCAAGCTATTAAATACTTTCGCAGAAAATCTTCAGAAACTGATCTCTTCGCGTAAAAATTAAATATCTTTGTACTGCACATCCCACTCTGAGCAAAATGGTTCGGTGAAATGAGCCAGCTGCTGAATTCTGCTGCTAATAAACTGGGAAGTACGTACAGGTACACTACTTAAAAGGATAAAGACGTAATATGTCGAGACGGAGAAACAATAGACACATCAACGCACACAACGCAAAGCAGAAAAGGATAGGCAGTGAGGAAAGACATTAATCATAATACACCGTTCGTACAACTAGCCTTTACCTTATTCAACTAGAGTCTCGCTATAGACTCGCCATGCTCGGCTTAACTTGGCCTTCCTTACCTAAAAAGGCAACAAACTAATTCCTAAAGAATATCTAAATATTCCAATGTTCTCGTTTCGCAAATACCGGTAGCGTATCATATGTCCTCCAGGCATGTTCCCCTCTCCTATGCAGTAGCGTTGTTGCGTGTTACCAGCTGGAGTAGTGTCCGTTCTTCTTATAATCGTTTTTAACGCGACCGGTAAAGACGAGACATTAATAGAGGCATTTTGGCATGAGACGCTTGGACCGAATGAAACGTATGGCAACGCTACGCAGTGTATTTTACATGTAGTTGACGGCTGTTGACTGAAATAATAGAGCTCAGGTGGCGCCGCGTAATACTACAGTCGCTGCATGCTGCGGACGGATGCTTCATATCAAAGTTAGCGCCTCAGCCTACCTTTTCAAATACACCGTTGGAGTGCAAAGATCCAAAAGTACTGAAAGTATTGCTAACGCCTATCGTCTCTACATGACTTGTATTAGTGACACAGCTTTCTGACACTCACTTAAATAAGGCAATTTTTGAGGTGCATGTTCGAGCTATCCATTTCATCATCACATAACGAGCGCTTCATTCAGCAGAAGACTGTTTCCTGATATGGAAAAAATTCCCTGATAGGATTTTCAGCTGATCGAAGATCAGAGTTGACTTTCATTCATTTTTCAGAGTTCGCATAACAGCACTCGTTTGATTTTTGGCTTTTCACTTTTTCTAAAAGCTGCATTGTAAAAAATAAGTTTGGATTAAGAGCTAATTAGTGTGGTAGAATTAAGTTGAACAAAGCAAAAGAACACAGAGTATATTCAATTTAATATTAGCTTTTTGCATGCACATTATCGTGTTGAGATACGACTCCATTAGACTGACTTTTGCAACGATGTAATACCATTTTTGTTAAAGATGTAGTAAAACTGTTTATATTAGACTCTCCTTCATTTCTTCTACGCATGTAAACGTTTGTAGCACTTGTTCACGAATAGTTTCGCTATTTATGGTGACGGTTTATGAACCCTAAAGTGAAATCACTGACATGTCAGTACTATTATAGAGCAGCAATCTAAAACTGTCTAAAGCTAGACAAAAGAAGCTGAACATCAGTGTTCGCCTGCCTGCCCACTGAGCCCTCACTTTCACTATTCTCGCGCAAAAGCTATGCTTAATGAGTGATCACAAGCAAAGGTGAGTCAATCAAAACAATCTCTATGGGAATTGAGCGTGGCAACGGAGCAAAGATATAATTGCCCTTTCGTGGCAAAGCAGTCAGAATGATACGCTCTACTTCCTTACGCTGAGAGCTGTTCAAAGTTCATCCTGGATCTTGTTGCAAAAACCACAAAAATCCACCATCTTGGTGTATAGACAAGAAGAAAAATTAATATCAAAACAGTAGTCTAATATAGCAGTACTGCGTAAAACGGAAGCTTTGGCAAATAAACCATTTGCCGTACTCCAGTAACACCAAAAAACTGTTGTATTGACGTTATCTTTCAAAATGTCCCTTACTAGTCTGAGTTTTATTGAAGCCACTATTCCATCTCTTCTTTTTATTGTCAGTATTGTTGGTGCACTCTTATGCGCTCTCGTGCTGTACTTAATGTTCGCCGGACATGTTAAGGGCATGTTCAATGTCTACATAGGTAACCTTGTTGCAATCGACATAATGGTTGCTGTTTTTTACTTTTTCATCGGCTATTTCTGGCAGTTCTATATCAACGCGAAACGCAGCGACCCGTTCCTGTGCATGATATACGAATCAATGCACTATCATTTAATAAGAGCGATTGTACCACTTGCTTTGATGCCGGCCTCAATTCACCGGTTGTGTTGCGTTTTTTTCCCCATATTTTCGTATCAATGGTTCAACCGATTCAAGTTTTCGATATTTTGCTTGGTTGTCGACCTGATTGCTTTATACTACGGTATAGTTACGTGGTTCCGTATAACGTCATACCCTCATGACAAGGAACGTGCAATGTCATGGTGCAACCATTCGAAACCGATGTGGATTGGCTATGATGGACTACCGGTATGTATCCGCATTCTGAATAGGTGTTAGAAAAGGCCTTTTCCTCCGACCGCTCTCAATAACAACGATCGCAACCAATCAATTTGCCTCGATTCCCATTTTTTAATGCATCATAAATTTAGCCAAAGATAGGAAATCTATATAAACCTCATCAATAGCGTTTACCTCAAGATGCCCATTATTTGCTCCATTTCAATAATCCAGTCGTCATACAACCACAAAATTACTGTACTTCGAAGGATATGATCACGATCAAAAATTACCCATGAGAAGTAGGAGGCTGAATCCTTTGAAGTTTTATTACGTAATTCGTCAGCTGTCCACAAGAGTTTCACGAGACAAGTCCCAGGATAACCAATAAAGTTATGAAGATGAAATTTCATAACGCTCACGTACATACTAATAGATGCCGATGATTTTCAGTGGCTTCGTGCAGCAGTCGATTTCTCTGAAGACTTCATTCTACAGAGTAACTATTACCCTCTAATATGGGCGATCATTCTGCTAATGAACGCAACGACAGTTTTCAAGGCAATTCGAAGTAAGAAAAATAGTACAGGTGACAATCTGGCAAGAGTTAAGGAGACGTATCAAGTCGCGCTTGTCACCATGACGCAGGTTTTCATTCCGCTGCTGAATACTGGAGTTGGATACTTGCCTAATAATCTGCTGAACTGGTATGTCAGTAATGGATGGAAAATAACGCCTAGTTATCTGCAAATGCTCTACGATATCTCGTATGTGGGCATCTTTCTCATATCACTGAATCCACTTTGCGACGCTTTGGTAATTCTACTGATCATGCCACCGTATCGTAAAGCGTCGTCAAAAATGATCGTTGACACACTGAAGAAGGTGAAATCAGTCATGGAGGACAAGAATACCAGAAGCACGGTTGTATCTATACAACAGCCGAAAAACAACTTGCACTTGAAGTCGAATGTGATTGGCAGCGATTTTCGACATTTTTAGAAGAGGTTGAGACAAAAGTACGAGGTGGTAGCGTAACGATGGATGGCACCGGTTGGTAGCAGTTTGTCGCAGTGTCACTCCTCGAATCCAACAGTGATACTCTTTGGGTCAGTGTGCTTTCGTCACGGAGAAACATTTTCAGCATGAGATCGTCAATATTCACAAACTGTATCAATATTGTCATGATGCACACTTGCTTGTCTTATATGGCACGATTTTTAAGCATATCTGCACGTGTTCGCCAATTATCCGCTTTGCTTGAAAATCAGGTAATCTCACTTGTATTAAAGTTTTCTGCCAGAACGCAGTCGAGGAGGTCGCAGAGGCAGTTGTCCGGCTGGAGCAGAAATATTAAAAAACAGCGATTGTCCTCTTGTCCTTCTATTCTTCATCATTGGCACTATGGGCCGGTTTCACATCGCATACTTTAACTAAAGTCGGACTTTACACAATGATACAGGATAGGCCTTAAGTCCGACTTTAGTTAAAGTATGCGATGTGAAACCGGTCCTATGTTGAAATAACTGCAATATGGCTTTTCGATTGTCGGTATCCATCTTTTTCTCGTTCTCAGTCCACATGCTATTTGTGTCTCTCGCGACTGTACTTGTTTTCTTTCCTTAACTTGATTAAATTTGAATTTATAATCTTTTCAACATAGAACGCACCATTCGAATATGAACACCCACATTTGATTCTGGAGTCGATAGAATGGCACTAATGCCATCATAAGAAGTTGACATTACCAATGAGAATATTGCGTCCCAGTACGATCAACCTGAAGTACGGTAGAATTTCGTCAGACAACTAACCAGCGTATCATTTCCAGTAAGGTATTGTAGTAAAACTACGCAACGAAAGCGCCACTACTAAATATCACAATGTGCACGTACGTGAACTTCTAGAAAATTCACTTGTACTCGGTCGCGCGTTGAATAAATTGGTGCTATTGCATCATTCATTCAGTCTATCGTCGTTGATTAAAGAAAATAAAAAAATTGAAATAAACAGTTAACGAAGATGAGACAAGCCGCAGTCAGTGTGTTCCGATCGGCCGTTGCCGCTTCCAACAGCCAGTCAAGTCTACTCGCCTGCCGCAACAGCCATGCCTCCGTGAGAAGATTCAAGTAAGAAATTTGTACCTTTTCTGTGTAGCTATTTCTTTTAATGACTTCATTGGATAAAAATGAGGAAGGGAATGTTGGTTTCAATTGTTTTCAGTTTTACTCTGTTCGTAACATACACTTGCTTGGGACTTTCAGTTAAGAAACGAAGTCGAAGCGGTTATACTTTATTATGGCTTGATTCGTACTTTAATGTGTTCTATCAGGCTAAAACGAATAAGTAAAGTTTAGTGGCATTTGGTTTAGTTTTACGGGACCACTTGGATGCGCATGACTGTATTACTCGTTTAATTTTAAACTCAAGTTTCAATCGGCAGTGCTGTCATCTTAAACCTAAAAATCCAGAATTCAACTGTCCCTTTCAGTTTGAATGTGAACAGTTCAATTCAGTTTTAGTAACCGCGTTTAGCTTGATCTTGAAAAGCTGATTTAAAAACTTACAGTTAAAAATCATTTGATAATGCTTTGCTTTCAGGTCGGATAAGGTGCGCGGTGCTGTTATTGGTATTGATCTGGGAACTACAAACAGCTGTGTGGCGGTTATGGAAGGCAAGCAAGCCAAGGTCAGGCCGATTTTTCATTTTTATTCGCATGACGGCGTTCTTTGTTGCGCTTTTTTGGTGTAGTATAGAACAGGATTAGGCATGATTTATCCGTTTATTTACAATATCAAACAAAAACGAGCTAATCTAGCTTTCAAGTTGTCAGATGTTATTTAAAGGCAGTTTTCGTTCGCTTGGATGGGTGGAAAATGACGAAGGTTTTTAAATCACGCAATATTTACCATTTTCACTGAAGTAACGACACTTTTCTTATCAAAGAAGACATTTTCCAATTTAAATGAACATGAAAAATGTCCTATCGGAGATGGAAAAAAGTGTCCTGTATACCTTTGAAAGTGTCCTTGTAAAAGTGGAAATGATATGTACAGGGTATTTCATCATATTTCGTCACCTATCCATTCAGTTTCATCATCTCTGCATTCAGTTAGAACATGAGTTTAAGAATTTGAATGCAAAAGTGACGAATTATGATGAAAGATCTTGTGAATGGAACTTCGTAGTATATTTCCACCGCTGCCTATTCGAATCGCTCTCGTTTGCAGGTCATTGAGAACGCCGAGGGTGTTCGAACTACCCCCTCTGTCGTTGCCTTCACAGCCGATGGCGAACGGTTAGTTGGTGCGCCGGCAAAGCGACAGGCTGTCACCAACTCTGCCAACACCCTTTCCGCTACCAAGCGACTTATTGGACGCCGATTCGAAGATCCCGAAGTTCAGAAGGATTTGTAAGTGTTTTCTCATGTAGTCGATTCGATATGTGTCGCTTAGAATTGATGGAAGGAAAAGAACACATCAAAAAGTACAGATAGATAGGCAAACAATTGTAGGTAGTGTTAGATTAAAACTTTTAAAGACAGATAAGGCTATATCATCGATTAACTGTGCACAAGATTGAATATCCGCAGAAGCTTCTAGAACTTTGCAGAAGTTAATCACGTGACTGAGCGGTATTTTTTACGCTACGGCGCCCGAACCGTGTCATGTTATCTGAAATGAAAATTGTTGAATTGTTACATAAGCAATGTCACTTTTTAAATTTATACTGATTTCCTACCAGTTTCTTTGAGCAGGACATCTTAGAGTTGTCTCAAAGATGGGAAAATGTTCTCAAAAGAGAGGATGATGGTTTCTTAGATTAAAGTACAAAATCTCACGATGCGATGACGACTAGCGATGAACCATCTTTTTTCAGGAAGTCTGTGTCATACAAGATTGTTAAGGCGTCGAATGGTGACGCGTGGGTAGAGGCTCAAGGAAAGGTTTATTCGCCGTCGCAGGTGGGCGCTTTCGTCCTCATGAAGATGAAGGAGACCGCCGAACAGTACCTCGGCACCGCCGCCAAAAACGCCGTTGTGACCGTCCCCGCTTACTTCAATGACTCTCAGCGACAGGTTGGTTCCCATCCGCATTTTTCGTTGATTGGCGTCTCATTTTGTTTCTCGTATGAAGTCGTCATATTTCCCAAGTAAGACGTGGTATTCGCCGAGTTGAACGTGATATTCGACCGGTTTCTTATCGCATACTTTAGCTTAAATAGTAATCAACGCATTGATAAAGTGTATCGCTAAAGTAAGAATTTAACGAAAGTACGCGCGATATGATATCAGTCATGAAACGAAAATCTCATTTGATCTGAAATGGAAATCTCTAAGTCGTTTGCAAATCGCGTCACTATTTTTAGGCGACCAAGGACGCCGGTCAGATCGCCGGCTTGAACGTTCTGCGAGTAATCAACGAGCCGACGGCCGCCGCGCTCGCATACGGCCTCGACAAAGCGGAAGACAAAATGTCAGTCGATTTTTGGCGCTGTTGAGGATTGCACGTAGGGGTAGGGGGAGATGGGTAATATTAGGGATGTAGAGGGGGATGTATGAAGAGGGTTGGAGAACAGATGGGCGGGAAATAACCAGAGAGCGAGAGAGGTACCACAAACTGTTTCGAGACCTTCTTGGGGGGATAGGCCGTATCGTGCACACACGCTTCCGGATTACAATGATACTATGGAAAATAAGAGAGGAGCGCACCTCGTAACGGGCGCGAGCTTGTGATCGTAATGGGTTATGTCAGCCTCAATGGCTCTATCTTTTATAAATCACCGTTTGGAGTTTTTATTATTTTTAAATCCTTTTAAGAAGGTCTTTTTCGCGATAATGGCTCAACTTTGACTTAAGTTAAGGATAGGCTTATGTCTAAATTTAGGCTTAAGCATAGACATAGGCTAGTCCAATATACCTACTCTGTGTTTGCAGTATCGCCGTGTACGATTTGGGCGGTGGCACTTTCGATATCTCCGTGTTGGAAATCCAGAAGGGTGTGTTCGAGGTGAAGTCGACCAACGGCGACACCTTCCTCGGCGGCGAAGATTTTGACAACGTTCTCGTCAGATATCTTGCGCAGGAATTCAAGAAAGAGGTTAGTTTGTAGATGCGCATTTAGTGCTCGCTTGAAATGCTAAGTAGGATCAAATGAAAACGATAATTTCGTAGTACCCCAGTCTATTGCTAAATTATTGTTTTCATTTAATCCCCCCTCGTATTATGTGCTGTCTTACATGTGCGCAAGAAAATAATTAACAGTAACAATTAAAAGAATTGATCACGGAATTTTCTTTATTGTACAGAAAAGTGAGAGCGACGAAATGTGATGTATATTTCGTTTATTGCGGTGATTCGCCTATTGCGGTCAGGTTTGGCTGGTCCCGAATTTTCTGCATTCTATGTTTTATACAGGGCAAAAATCAATTGTACAGTCAAAATCTGTGTCCTTAATAAACGGTGTAAACAGTTCTCATTATATTTTGTTTTTTCAGCAAGGCGTCGACCTGCAGAAGGACCCGATGGCGATGCAGCGATTACGCGAGGCGGCAGAGAAGGCCAAATGCGAGCTGTCTTCCTCTGTGCAGACTGACATCAACCTACCGTATCTCACTATGGACGCGCAGGGACCCAAGCACATGAACATTAAACTGACGCGCGCCAAATTCGAACAGCTCGTCGGTGACCTCATTAAGCGCACCATCGATCCCTGCAAGAAGGCCTTGCATGACGCCGAAGTCAAGCCCAGCGAAATCGGCGAGGTTCTCCTCGTCGGTGGCATGACCCGAATGCCGAAGGTTGGCTTTTATTTGGTTGTTAGATCATTTTTGCTTTGTTATGGACTGTTTAAATTCGAACACGACAATTATTGGTTCATTAACGACGTTTTTAATATAAATACTACGAGGAAAAGGTCCTCTTTGATTTAGAAAATATCTGTTTTGACCTGGAAAGTGTCCTTGTGAAAGTGGAAATGGTATATATGAGGCAACTGCTACTTTTTGCCACGTTTGCTTCTTCTTGATTGAGAATTTCTTCCAACCGCGACGAATTCTTCATAGTAATGAATGTTCAAGTTCAGTTTAGTCAGAATGGAGAGCTTCATCGATCGAGTATTGTGCTAAAAATGCCTCTGTTTCAGGTACAATCAACCGTGCAGGAGCTGTTCGGAAAGCTTCCGAGCAAGGCCGTCAACCCCGACGAAGCCGTCGCCATCGGCGCCGCCATTCAGGTGCGCTTTGTTTACTGATTATGGACATTGGGCCGGTTTCACATCGCGTACTTTAGCTAAAGTCGTACTTAAGGCCTATCCTTCATCATTGCGTTAAGTACGACTTTAGCTAAAGTACGCTATATGAAACCGGCCCATTTTGAACAGGAAAGAGACTCAAAGACTTTGGAATGCCATAAGCGGCGAATAAGTCCTCCCATTCTTTGATGATTTAGAACTAGTCTCTTTTAAAACGCATGGAACACGAATGATATGCAAATATTGCCTCAAGAGAGAAAAAGCAGAAAACTTCACTTTTCCGAAATGAGCCTAAGTATGGATGACAGGTTTCATATATTTATGAGAAGTTTGAGGGAGGAGGAAATTATTTGCATGTCAAAGTCGGCTGTCTTTTCTCTTTCTCTGTCAGTGATTGATTGAACGATGTTTAGGGCGCCGTGTTGGCCGGCGATGTCACTGACGTTCTGCTGCTCGATGTGACTCCCCTCTCACTCGGTATCGAAACGTTGGGCGGTGTCATGACCAAGCTCATCACTCGCAACACCACCATTCCCACTAAGAAGAGCCAGGTAATTTCATGTTTTTTTTATACATACGAACGAATAGCAGTCGACGTGTTTTGATCGGCAAGTATAAATCGAATCAGGCATTGATGTTGGCAAATATGAGCTCGCTTTTCGATGCAAAAACGCCGCTTTTGAACAAAAAATGATGGTTGCGACTTGGTTTTTACGTGTTTGAATTGATAGAAAGAAGCGCTATCGACTTTCGAAGCAGTTTGCCCGATTCGATCGGGTCGTATTACATCGCATATTTTACTAATATTCTCTATCATCGCTCTAAATACGACGCTAAATATTACGGTTATTTTTATAATATGGTCTTGTTTTGCGTTTTACTAGTTAAGAAGATCGCGAGTGGTCTAATAATGCTGTAGTGATCGGGTCAGTTCAAGTGTTTATGCATACTCTTTTGCAGGTGTTCAGCACCGCCGCGGACGGTCAGACGCAGGTGCAGATCAAGGTCTACCAGGGCGAACGTGAGATGGCCGGAGACAATAAGCTGCTGGGCGAATTTTCGCTCGTAAGTATACTTTTGTTTGCTTTACTTTTAAAGCAGTCTCGTTAATCCGTATAGTTTTAAACTCGTTTTTCGATAGTTTAACGGTTGGCGAGATTATAGCTTTGAGGTTTTCACGTTTGGACACGCCTATGTGGTGAGAAGAAGTTCGCGATTAGGCGTTTATTGTTTAATCAGCTTCCATCATTTTAGAACAAAATTTTACTTTGATCTGAAAAGTATCCTTCTTCATTTGGAAAGCATTGTTAAAGAGAACAGTGTCTTGAGCTGCTTTCGCATAAAGTTTCCGATCTGATTAGGATTTTTTGTTCTTATTATAGTATAAATGGTGTTTATCCGGTTAGATTGTAGAATTGTAGGTTATAAAATTCGATGCAGTCCACATTGTTCACTTTTATTTTTCCTATTAATTTTCGTTCCACTGAAGTCAAAAAGAGATGCTTATATAGTATTTCGGTCCTGTGAAGAGATTCGCACTGCTCAAAGAATTATTATCAATGATTTAATTTAGATGGGCTTCCCGCCAGCCCCGCGTGGTGTGCCCCAGATCGAGGTCACCTTCGACATCGACGCTAACGGCATCGTCAACGTATCGGCTCGCGACCGTGGAACCGGCAAGGAACAGCAGAGTGAGTTTTGACTGTTTTTCTGAGCACGTCGATACTGTAGAAATTGTTTATAGCGATATCGGTTAGAGCGTGCAAAATATTCAATCGCCTATTTTTTGTTCAGGCA
Organism: Plectus sambesii; assembly: GCA_002796945.1. Classification (NCBI taxonomy): domain Eukaryota; kingdom Metazoa; phylum Nematoda; class Chromadorea; order Plectida; family Plectidae; genus Plectus; species Plectus sambesii. Next base: position 20,006 of record NIUQ01000263.1, read on the forward strand.
AAATTGTTCACAATGGAAAATGGCGTTTTGTCAATAGGATTCGCGTTTCGCGCGTAAACTTTTCGTTGCGAGATCAAGACTAGGTGTTTTGTTATTGAAAAAGAAATTTTGACTGTATATCTATCAATTAGTCTGGAATTTATCTGCATATGTATCACTTTACTTAAATCTGACTGTACCCCTATCAATTTGATTGTAATTTAACTTTAAACCTCTCATTTCAGTCGTGATTCAATCGTCGGGCGGTCTTAACAAGGACCAGATCGAGAACATGGTGCGCGAGGCAGAGAAGCACGCCACCGCCGATGCGGAGAAGAAGGAGAAGGTCGAGGCCGTCAATCACGGCGAGTCCATCCTCCACGACACCGAGTCGAAGATGACCGAGTTCCAAGAGCAGCTGCCCGCCGACGAGGTTGGCGATGATTTTTTCGTGTGATTAAAGGGGAACTAAAGTCATCTTTTGATGAAGGAGTTTACTTAATATCGTTCGGCTACCTATGACAAGATCCTTGGCGGGAGATTAATAAATATATAAATAGACATGATCAGCAGCCAGTTTGTCGTAGGTAGTTGAAGACAACGAAAGAGAAACTCCTTTTAGCTAGAGGGGACCGTTCTTCTGTAACCAAACCTCCTCTAAGTACTCTGGGGTACAGGAACTAATGGAGACCTGTTGCACTGTATTGCATTTTGTTATACAGTCAAAACCGGATAAGCGGACATTGACCCGGCAAGAGAAAAATGTCCGCTTATCCGGTTTGTCCGCTTATCCGGTTTTGACTGTACCTTCGTGATTAGGTTGATTGTGATGGATAGGTTAAAAATTGTCCGCTTTAGTGCGCGAAGCTGAAGGAGACGATCGCGGGCGTGCGCGAGAAGTTGGCGAACAAGGAAAACGAGTCGGCGCAGGCTCTGCGCGAAGCAGTCAGTCAGATGCAGCAACAGTCGCTCAAGCTGTTCGAGGCCGCCTACAAGAAGATGGCCGCATCCAACAGCCCCGGCGCCGGCACTTCCTCTTCCAGCAATACCACCGAAGAAGGACAGACTGTCAATGAGGGAGAGGAGGCTAAGAAGGAAAAGGATGGCAAGCAGTGATCATGATGACGATGTTGATCTTTTTGCGCGCGAAATTTGCTTTGATGACTCACGTGTGTGTTGGTTGGCGCAGATTTAAAAGTTGATCATGATTGAGGGACGCAAGGATTTCATGACGTTTACCTTTTTAAGCGCGCGGCTTTGCGGGCTGCGTGAATAATCCTTCCGTGATTTGTGTAGTAACTTTGCTGTCATACGCGAGACCCAGCTGACACTTGGCGGTTTTGATTTGCGAAACATTTTTTGCAAGTGTCCTGTTTGGTCGGCGCGGTTGGAGCAGAGTTATTAGACACAAGTTGTGGCTCGGCCTTTCCGCTAACCCCCTCTGCCTGTTGCAGTTAAATTCGATCGATGTGGTTTTAAAAGTCACGTAACCTTCAAACGGTCCTTTCTAATCATCGGGCGCCTCTACTTTAAAATAAACGATCAGCAAAACGACTTCCGTTCCGTGATAACCCCCGAATCTTCCCTTATTGCTGACCTGGCATGGCCTAAAATTTGTTTATGGATTATCAGCTCCTGGTTATTGTGGATGAACGTTTCTGGATAATGGTCAGCTTCTCCTCTTCGATTATCATACATTCGAGTCGCGTTGTTTGTCTTTTTCCGTACTTGTCCGAACAATTAACTGCAAACTGCATTAGTCGCCGTTGTTGTCGCCTCGCTTAGTGCTTTTGTTGTTAGTTTGCAGTTCAGTTACAGTTTAGAAGGCAGTACTTTGCGTGACTTGATTTAGAAATTTGAGAGAGTAAATTGAACTATGTCCTATCGCCTTATGGTTTGACAAACAAAGCAGTGCGCATTCGAACAGGTTGCTTTATACAGTAAAACGCAGATATAAGAGAAGGCAGAGTTAGAAAGAAATTTCTTGTCCTGGTACTCGTATGAGTTTTAACCTAGTACAGGGAAAGGGAAATGACGAAATATCGTATAGACAAGTTCTAATTTTATTACTTCCATTTTAGTAAGCATGTTTTCCATTTCAAATGGGACACTGTTCGTATTGATTTGAGGTGGATAAGTCCTTTTGATACAGTAACGTCCTCTTTGAATTGGAAAATGTTCCGTTTAATTCGAATATTTAACAGTAATAAAGTGGGTGTATATGAAAGATCAGTTACGATCGTTTTTCTCTTCGCACCATTTCCACCCACGTTCTTTTCAAGTGTACATTATAGGATCCTATTGACCTACTTTACCGACCTGCCCTCTGTCAAACATCGTTCATATCCATGAGCTGTTTGCATTATGCATTGTAATCTTTCATATGAAGCATAGTGACGGCAGTCAATTTTACTTGCCTACGATAAGTATAGCATGAGTCAATGCAAGATTATGATCGTAGGCGTATTAAATGAAGATAGCAAATTGTTCGTTGGTTTGTGTTCCTTTCGGTGGCCCATATTGACGCCTTAAAGACAGTGCGAAATGCTATCGTTCAGTGTTACAAGTCATTATTGCGAAACTTGGTACCAACACTATTGAAAGTAACTTAGAAGCTTACTTACTTAGCAAATAGCGCATATAGAAGTATTTTGGATTAAATCTATTCGACAAAAGATCTATAATTCTATCCAGACCACTTAGTAACTGTTTTTACTTAATTGCAACATTGCTAATTTTTAGTTCATACCTCGCGTTAACCGTTCGCTAAGAGGAATTCGAATGCCCTCATTGAATCTCTGTACAAAACATTAGGGATAGTTCGCTTTGATAAGCTTGAGCGAGTTTTTCTGCACCTATTTTGTCAGGCATAACCAGCTGCGTCCCACAGCATCTCTGGGGCAGCATAAGGAAGTTTCTGGTAAATGTGCGTTGCAACAAGTGTATTTCTCCATTTATGGATTCAGAAAGTAGTACTTGCTTCCCGGACGTTTCGATTAGCAGTCCCTGATGCATGTCTTCAATCGATTTTGCTTTATCTTTCTCAATCTAGACGAAAATCATTCGTGCGACAGACTGCGCTAAAAACAAAATGTCGACCAACAAGTCATTGTTGACCATACTGATCGTCGTGCTGGCAGTGGCTCCAACGGTCGAAGGTGGGCCGGCCTTAGCTGTGGGCTGCGTTGCCGCCTGCAATGCTGGTGCGGTCGCCTGCTACGCAAGCGCAGGCCTCGTCTTCGGCACCATCACTGCCGGAGTCGGTACTCCGATCGCCGCGGTCTTGTGCAACCTGGCTCAGGGCACTTGCATGGCCGCTTGCGCCGCATCAGTCATCGCTCCGACTCCCTAAAGTGGAAACATGACAACTGAAGCAGTGATGCAACACTGACATACCAGCATAGGAATTGCCTTTATAACGGCCTTTTTAAGTTTGCTTCTTTTAATCATCGCGCTTATAAGCATTTCTCTTGGAGACCGTTATAAAAGTAAACTGTAGCGTACACTAAGGTTGTATTGCTACTTAGAGTAGATGAATTTACCATCGCTGATTAAGTGGAAATGATTTTGTGATTTGTTACTTTAATGGGAACATATATCCTTTGTAGCTGTGTCTGAGACGTCAACAATTGATAAAGTTCTTGCGAAATCGATATTAACTGTTTTTGAACAAAATACAAGTAGGAGCACATAAAATTGGACATATGTTTGTATCTGCAGATCGGATGGAAGCCTGAGGCAAAATACATCATATACGCTGATATTATTCATTTCATATCTCAAGAGCACTGATCAAGAACCAAAATGAGTTGAGCACACGTTAACGCCCATCTCTGGTGGAGTTGAGAACTTATTTATCCCTTTTCCTTCCTATAAGATACCCACATGATGTTGCGCGCAATAAGAATTGAGAAATGTTAGACAGCTAATCTTTGCGTGAAGTTTTGATATTCATGCTTGCTCATGGGGTGGCTGGGTGAGCGTACTTACCCAACATGGAACAACATTTGGAATGTCAAATAATCAAACCTTTGTTCTCTTCAGTATAACTTCAGTAAACACCCTACATTTATCTTTTGTAACATTTAAATAAATTAGCAATGTTTTTAATCACAGAGAATGTTCGTTAATTATAAACAATAAGGTGTTGTTGTTGGATATTGCTGCAATCGCTGCTTCCAATTACTATTATATGTGCCCGCGATCGTAACTGCTTTGTCCATTCCACGTGTTCCACATTGCATTTCCACGTATTCCACAGACATTCCTCGCAGCAAACAGGAACTGCGTATAGTTAATGTATGATAGTCAGAAAAGTCATCTCAGGCAATTTCAATGACTAGACTCAAAAAGATTCTTGCGATATCAAAATAAGCGGTGATCACATGATCCAAATGCCACAAACATCGATGCTTGTTGCCGTCTGCATTCACCCCACCCACACATCTGCATATCTATTTTAATATTTCATCTAAGGGAGGCGTGCATGCCATCAACTTGATAACAACTGCTGCAAGACAAACAGAACAGACTGGGAGCATGATGTGACGAACAATAATGCTTGAAAACAACTAAGATAACTGTCATACGCTGGTTTCAAATAGCATTCATCGATTTCGACATCAGCTCACTGTCAATTGGTAACTAGAGCTGCCAAAATGTAACATTGATATTGTATAACTATGTAAAACTTTTCTTCATGAACGTCTTGATTCTTCACGATTGTAAGATGATTATAAAATATGTGAGAATCTGAGAGAACAGCTGCAAATATTGACACTTAAACGCGACTGAATTCTCTGAAGTCAATTATAGAAACTGATACCATCGCAACTTTTGCAATGGCAATCATAGTAAGTGCGCTGAATGATAAAAAATGACATGCGCAACAAAATTGAATTATCGTCGCACTTTTGTCAATTGCAATTTCGAGAGAGAGCAACTGTTCTAGTTCTGTGAAATTGTGTTTAACATTGAAGAAGATAATTCGCAACTCACCGTAAGAAGCATCTCGCGAGAGAGAATAAAAAAATTTGCAGCACTCATCGATAATGGGGTTGCGGTTATTTGAGAAGCGAGAAATCGAGTATTTTGTTGAAATACCTAAAAACGGTATGCTATAAATAAGGTTTTAGTCTTCAGTAATCAACGAACCATTGTGTTTCCTTCAGCACTGGCATACTTGTTGTACATCTGGTAACAGTTTTGCAAAAGAACGTCACCCTAAAAAACTTTTTCAGCTGTGAGAAATCTGTGTTCATTAAGACTTTCGAGAGCTTGTCTTCTCATACAAAAGTGTAGATATCATTTCATTCATACCATATCTCAGCGCAACTGTATTAGTATTCAAATTAATTGATTTATAACCCTACGCTATGGAGTGAGCAAATTAGCAATTTGAGCATTCAACTGGTATTTAGTCTGTGAAATGGGCCCATTTCACATATGCAATGTAAACATAATTTCATTTATGCAATTTTATCAGTCATTTGTTCACATAAGGGGTGATGAAAATGCACAATTTGCGACGATATGCAAGAATGTTATCATATCGATGCATTTCAATATTTTACATTTACATTAGTTACATGAAACTGGCTCGAGATGCTCCCTCAAACACATTATTGCTATCGACCGCTATCATGCGCGAAGGACTGAGAATTCCTGTAAATGGCTTTGGTCGCTAACGATCCACCTGCAAATTATTAGCTTCGTCCAGGTAACTACGAGAAACGGTTTGCAGCCGTCGATTGCGGTCGACAATGCCTGCTATTCTCAACGTGCCTATTAAGTTAGGCTGATTATATACCATTTTCCCCGTTAATATGAACGCTTCCTAAATCTAACCGAATACATTCAAAATCGAAAAAATGTTTTCAAACGTGAAGGGGGCATTTTCAAATTAGGTGAACTTGGAAAATGTCCTTTCTGAACAGGAGAATGAATGATTAAAAGTGGTAATGGTATAAAAATGACTATGGTACCATACCTGCTCATAAAGAAGTATTGGTGGTATTGAGACGAATAGGAGACAAAAAATTGTAGTGAAGCCCCAGAAGAGGAGCACAGCGCCGCCCAAAAAATCCATATCATCGCCCCGCAGTATAGTATACAAAATTAATGCACACACAGGAACGCAAACGGCGTAAACGAACAAAATAAATAGTGAATAGCTCTCTTCCAACAGTGAGGTTGCATCGGTCATCGCCTGAAGCGACAAATTCTCTCCACGCTTTCGTAACTTTTCTTACCTGATAGCGTCTCTGATAATAGAGAATGTCGCAGTCGGCTTTCTTTATCATATCGTCACCAATTTGAATGATTGATTTGCGTATTCCGAGGCAAAAGACTGTCAGGAGCGAGCCAGCCATCATTTGCGAGTTCTGAGCGAACCATATGAGCAAGACGTCGATAAGACTGAAGGGAAATCGAGAGAAGAGTAGAGCCGACATCGGCATTTTGACTAATCCCAGTTGTACCGAAAGTAAGGTGAATGCATTTAGCAATGAAAAAGCAGAACAGCATACAACGAGGATTTTCGACGTGCGCAATAAGCTGTTGTGATACGGCATATCTTGGCCTAAAATTGGTAATTGCAACCTATAGTGTAAATATGGGCCTCTTGGTTTTTGCGCTAAAATAATTCCTTTTGTAAGCCTTTAACTAACATTCCTGACTCTAGCTGATAGGAAAAGACATGGCGAACCATTCATCGTATCTACGAGCAAATGAAAGATTATGGTAGCTCTTTAGAGTGACAGCAAACGTAGATCCAAACGTGCAAAATGGAAGCGTGGATCGTGATATTTCGCAATATTCACAGCGCTCGTTAACTTAGATAGCTTATGAAACGGACATTTCAACGCAAACAGGAAGTCTGTTTATTACCGCCAGCTTATCGTTTGGCCACTATTATACCATTTTTACTCTACTGAAAACAATTTTTTGATTTGGAGAGGAAACTTTCCTTAGCCAAATCAGTATAAAAAAGATATTCTTTGATTTCGAAAGTGTCCTTATTGAAGTGAAAGTGGCATAAGTATTATTTGCAAACAGACGGGTAATTTGAGAATAGTGAAATGAAAAACTTAGCAATAAAAAGCGTTTAAGAACAAACATAAAACATACAAACCTTCTGGGAGTTCACGAACTATTGCTTTGCGCACCTCAACCATTTTGCCCTGAAAGATGTAAAGCAAGATGGTGCTTGTCGCGCTGAGGCTCAAGTAAATGATGCTGGCAATCTTTATAGTAGTCGACGTCTTCAGTCCTTCATTCGGAGGATCGATTTTAATTAAAACGCTGATCACTCCAGCCACTTGCAGCAGTAGGATAGCGAAGGAGTAAATCTTGAAGAAGGGACGAAAAGCGGGTCGACAGAACGTGTGATCAAGGCCAATAATTTTCATGTAGGTTAACAGCGGTTGCAACACGCGAATACATGCCCGTTCATTTGTGGTTTCAATTGGATCAAGTTTCTCAGGCTCCCGGAGTGCTGGTCGAACCAAGAATGTATCATTATTGCGATGCGGTGCTGTTGGTAAAGTTGATCCTCTTTTTTCTGAAGATGTCATGGTAGTTAACAATGACGTGATGTAGAGTATATCAGAGACTTGATTCGAAATTTCTGAAACAAAAAGTTGATGAGAAATAGTACATTTGTTGTTAGTTAGTAGTTGCCTTTTAAGTTAAAAATTATTAGAACTGAATTATGCGACAATAGAAAAACTATTGAACGCGTATTGCAAACCTTGTGGGATGAAAGGATGGGCGAATGGGTTAATCGCTTGAACGCTGAAGTCATACCGGTTGATCACTATAGGATTAAGATATCAGCACTCTCCATTCGCGATTCATGGCGAATATCCGATTCGTCTTTTCGTACTGGATTTAACGATCCAGAAGACTAATCTGATCCCCCTTAAGTCACTGTCCAGGTTTACACGGATCTCATAATCAGAGTAGAATCTACTCTGTAAATATTTTAGACCATAGGACCTTTTTCTCGCATATTCGCTTAATTCTCCATGTCACCTAAGATATGTAGTTTACGAAGCTATTTCAGATAGTAACTTACTCTAAACTACTGCATGAAAACTCAGTCGGACTGCTGCTCTCGCAAAGTTCAAACGTCGCTTTGACTGATCTCTTCTCTTTACCGCTATGTCGCATCAGTGCAATGGATTAAAAATGATGACGAATTAAGCGACGCGAGAAAATTCAATCGGCAATAAAGTGTGCCGATGGCGACCTACTCTGAAACCTATTAACGCGTAGCAATCAAGGGAGAATATATTGCGCGGTCAGCTGCTCTATAATTATGCTTTCAGTTTACAGGGTGTTACGTGCCCGCGATGGGATTTCATTTATTCGTGCTTCGACTCAATGTAGACTTGTGGATTGGGAGAGGGGGGTTATCTCTTCCACCTCCAAGAGACTCTTGAGTATCAAGCTTTCCAATACCATGCGATATCGTTCATTCCTTCCTGTGATATACGAAATCAAAAAGGGTATACTCCTTAGGTACGACCTTGTAGGTATAAGGATTGGTGCATCAAAGAAGTATTGCTCAGAACATGGTGTTTCATTATATCCAACAAACAGTTGATGATCATTCCTTTTACCAGCAGATGCAAGCATTTATTCCATATGCTGGTACGTTAGAAGACGGTTAACTGCGCCACATGCAAGCTTCTCAATTAGGTCACTCCAATCGTATCATATTAACGCGCTAAGTTCGAATGCAGCATTTTGAAAATTTTTTACATGCCTGCACACAACGAAAGGAACTCAGTGTATTGTATTGGCGTGGTTCAAAACGAAATGAGAGCAAATACACAAACAGCATACATGAGAGCCACTTTCCATAAAAGGAGATCAAATAAAAATCAGCTTCATTGCCAGTTAGTAGTTACTGTTGTAAAAGCGCAGCATCGATGTTGCACAATTGTGCTGAATTTTTCGTCATGGTCGTCTTGATTCTTCACGATTGTAAGATGATAATAAAATATGTGAGAATTTGAGAAAACAGCTGCAATCAATTATAAAAACTGATACCATTGTAACTTTTGCATGCAATTACGGTAAGTTCGCTGAATGATCAAAAAATGACATGCGCAATAAAATTGGAAAATCGTCGTACTTTGGCAATTGCAATTTTAAGAAATGCAACTGATGTAGTTTTGTGAAATTCTTCCTGATATTAAAAAAGATAATTCATAACTCACCGTAAGAAGCATCTCGCGTGAGAGAATAAAAAAATTTGCGGCGCTCATCGATAATGGTGCTGCGATTATTTGAGAAGCGAGAAATCGAGTATTTTGTTGAAACACCTAAAAACGGTATGCTATAAATAAGGTTTTAGTCTTCAGTAATCAACGAACCAAACTGTTTCCTTCAGTAATGGCATACTTGTTGTACATCTGGTAACAGCTTTGCAGAAGAATGTCGCCCTGGAAACGTTTCCAGCTATCATAACTGTAAATTTCATAAGACTATGAAAGCTTGTCTCATTCCAAAGTTTCATAAATATTTCACTCATACCATTAAGCAGCACAAGTACCGTATTTACGGAAATAGTGGCACATGTGCTACTATTTCTGCGTGTGCTACTATCTTAGCGTGTGCCACTATTTCCGTAAATACGGTATCAGTGATAAAGGTAGGTAATTTAAAGTTTTGCCCTACACATTGAATAACACAGCAATTTACGCATTTAACTGCTGCCTAGTTAGTGTGCCGGTGCTTCCGCAAAATACGATATGGATCTCTTGATATGCGCAATCATCATTTTAACAGGAACATTTTATAAATGACACAAAATATTTTCAAAGATCGAGACAATACATTCCAAGTCAAATATTGCAAAAAACTCTTTAAACAGGATACTGTCGAGTTTAAAGTGGTCGTGGTATGAAAAGGATTGTAGAACTATACCTGCTCATAAAGAAGTATTGGTGGTATTGAGACAAATAGGAGACAAATAATTGTAATAACTCCCCAAAATAGCAACACAGCGCCACCCAAAAAATCCATGTCATCACCACGCAGTATCGTGTAGGCAATTAATGCACACACAGGAACGCAGATTGCGTAGACGAACAGAATAAATAGTGAATAGCTCTCTTCCAACAGTGAGGTCGCATCGGTCATCGCCTGAAGCGACAAATTCCATCTGTTATCATTTTAACCTCTCTTACCTGGTAGCGTCTCTGATAATAAAGAATGTCGCAGTCGGCTTTCTTTATCATATCGTCACCAATTTGAATGACTGATTTGCGAATTCCGAGACAAAAGACCGTGAGGAGCGAGCCAGCCATCATTTGCGAGTTCTGAGCGAACCATATGAGCAAGACGTCGATAAGACTGAAGGGAAATCGAGAGAAGAGTAGAGCCGACATCGGCAGTTTGACCAGTCCCAACTGTGCCGAGAGTATGGTGAAAGCATTCATCAATGAAAAAAAAATGCAGAATGCGACCAAGATTCTCGATGTTCGCAATAAACTGTCGTGATATGGCAAATTATTGCCTTAAATTGAGAATTGCAATCTTTAGAGTAAGTATACGCTTTTCGATTATTTTCAGTTGATACAACTTTTGTAAGCATTTGACAAACATCCCCTGGAGTAAGTCCAACGAAAAAGACAGTTCATTTTGCCTACTAGCAGACGTTAGGTAATAAATTAAAGAAATGTGACAGCTGACGGGAACGCCAGGGAAAGGAATAAACGCGCAGCACACGATATTTTATTCAATGCACCCGTTAATACAGATTACTTATGAAATGGGCATTTAGATGCACGAAAAGTGTCGGCTCATGACCGTCTGTATATCGTTTGACTCACAACCTATACCATTTCCACTTTAATCAGGGCATGTTTTGATTCGACTTGGAGAGTATACGCTTTAACTTAAAAGATGGCTAAGTCAAATCACAATTCAGTACGTACTCCCTGAATTCGAACGTGTCCTTATTGAAATAAAAATGGCATATCTTTTGTTTGCAAATAAATGGGCGATAATATGGCAGTGAAGTAAATCACAAAGCAGTTTAAAAGGTGTTCAAATCAAACATAAAACATACAAACCTTCTGGGAGTTCACGAACGATTGCATCGCGCACCTCAAGCATTTTGCCCTGAAATATATAAAGCAAGATGGTGCTTGTCGCGCTGAGGCTCATGTATATGATTGTGGCAATCTTTATAGTGGTCGACGTCTTCAGCCCTTCATTCGGAGGATCGATTTTAATTAAAACGCTGATCACTCCAGCGACTTGCAGCAGTAGGATGGCGAAGGAGTAAATCTTGAAGAATGGACGAAAAGCGGGTCGACAGAATGTGTGATCGAGGCCAATAAATTTCATGTAGGTTAACAGCGGCTGCAGCACACGAATACATGCGCAATCATTTGTGGTTTTAGTTGAATCACCGTTTTGAGGCTCTGGTAGTGATGGCCGAACCAAGAACAAATCACTTTTGTGTTGAGGTACTGCTAGTAAAGTCGGCACACTTTTTTCTGGGGATGTCATGGTAGCTAACAACGAAGTAATGAAGAGTATACTCACAACTTGATTTGTAATTTCTGAAATTCAAAGTTGATGAAATATGATATATCATTTGTCAGTTAGTAGTTGCCTTCTTAGTCAAAAATGATCGAAACTGAACATTGTAATATTGACAAATCATTAGAACTCGTGTAGCAAACCTAGTAAGATGAACAAATGACTGGACGGGCTAGTCGCTTAGACGCTTAATAGTAGTCATACCGGGTGATTATCATGGGAGTACGGTATATGCACCATCCGTAGGCGAATGCCAGATCTATCTTATCGCGTTAAGTCTTCTGATATTCAAGGCTAATCCTCTTAAATCACAGTACAGGATGACACGAATCACCTAATCGGAGTTGAACCTACTCTTCAAATGTATAAGGCCACAGGATACGCTTTGCACGCATATTCATTAAGCTCACTTTGTTATCTGCGAGGAACACTTTACTACAAGTGGCAGAAATTGCCATTTTATACCGTAAAGTATCGCTTAAAAACTGCCGAACAACTGCTATGGATAAAGCTTAACGTCGCTTTGACCGATCTTTACACTTCACCGTTATGCAGCAGCAATGCGATAGATTGAAAATGATTACGAATTAGGCGAAGCAAGATAATTCTATCGGAAATGAAGTATGCCGATTGGCAATCTATTCAGAAACATATTAGCGCATAACAATCATGGGAGATCGGATTGCACGGTCGGCTGCTATATAATTATCATTTTAGTTTATAGTGCTATTCGTTTGCGATGAAATGTTAGTTATACATACCTCGACTTGAAGCAGACTTGTGAATTGGGGGAGAAAACCCCCCTCGACCCTCAGGAGAGTCTTAAATCTGTCCGGCCCACGTGGCTTAATCCGTTGTCATAATACTATGAATTTAGCAGCCTCTCTAGAGATTACGATATGGGAAAACATGATTATTAAAAAATTCTATATCTTTTCCATTTTATGTTCATCCTTTGCCTATCGCATTCAAAGCATGAATTACGTTTGTAATTTGAATAAGAATAACACAACACAGTTTTAATCGAAAAAATGTATGGATCTTTTCTGATTCGATATCCTGAATTTAGCGTGTCCCTGCTATTATTCCGCACGTTAAGACAAATTTTCTGAACTGAAATGAGAATGTTTAATTTGGTTAAAGTTTTCGATTCTATATGGTAAATGCCCAGTTCATGTCCCCTGTCAACTTGGCCGGCTATTTCCTCAAACACCAAGTGCGTGCATCGTACAGTGAAACCCGGATATAAAAGACACTTCGCGATTTCCCGTACACCTGTACTTTGCTACTACACTTGAGCCGACCTCGGATATAAGAGAATTTTTCTGTTACCCTAGGATTCTCTTATATCCGGGTTTTACTGTACATGGAAATGGAGATTTGGTTTCTTTTTTTCATCTGATGAAATTCACATTTTACATCACTAACTTGTCGTGAAAATATTTTCAAAAAATTCTAACGCTCCTATCGAAAATTTGGAACTGGGGAAATATCTTCGAAATACTCTACAATTGGGAAATATCTTCGAAAGCTGAAAATTATCATCTAATTGTGCCAATTGATGCTTGAAAATGCTCGATGCTTATAAATGTCTATCTTGAGCAATTTTTTCTTATAGTATTTTGTCAAGTTAAAATAGCGACATGCAACAGCATCTCTGGAGCTTCATAGCGGAAGCTGGAAAGGGTACATTTCAGCCGATCGACATCTCTAATGTTTGTGTCAGTAAGTAGCAGTTGCTTTTCAGACGCTTCGACTTGCAAACCCTGCTGTGCGTCGGTAACTGTTTTCACTTGACCGAAGTCAGGCTGTAGGAGTAAGTCCATCAAGTACTATCAGTTCAATAACTCTGAAGAGATACCGACTTTCTTATCTTTTCCGAGTTCATTTCTAGTAATGAAATGCTAATTACGTCTATACTATTTCACATATATTTCGACAAGAAATTATTCAAACCATTTCAGCGCATTCACCGCTGAGGTATCGCCAGCTTCGATTTGAGGCGGTGTCAAAAGTGCTTACTTTTCTGACCGCACGGTACGCTACCATCGCTTTGGACAAATTGAATTAAAAGAGTACCTCTCTAATACTGAGATAGAATATTGAAAGATGAAAATAAAGAATCTCATGTGCTTCAGTTTGATATGCATCTTGTCCCAGTAAATCGCTTCACTTAAATCTGAGCGCCATTTGAAGTGCGATAGCCAAGACCGAAGCGGCTGGGACACTGTTAGGTGCTTCCTGGCAACGAGTTGTGTTATGGCGATTGGAATGATTAAAGCGTACGAAACCAGGATACGTGATCGATCATTTCGAAATAATTTCGAACCAGTGCGTACTAAAGCGCTTGAGTCGCTGTTTTCATTTGAATAAGGCTTGGACACGATAGCGTGACGAGTCGCGTAACACATAGTGTGGTTCTTTCAATAGAAAGCAGAAAAAAAGTTGCGGTAAGCTCATGCTGGATAAATTTTCTTTCTTTCTACTGATTACTTTAATGCTCAACTGTAATACTTGCGTAACCGTGCACTGTCAAAATTTCTGTTTTCTGTAGTACATTAAATGTAAGTTGAAAAATTAGAATCAAACTTTTTTGTAAGCAAGCTATATTAATGTTATTAGAAAAATTGAAAGACGTTCTCACATAAAGCGACAGGATAGAGGCCTATTCAAAATACTTCATAGAACTCATCATGTGAATCATCGAAATACGTCATATTTAAAAGAATGCGGCTCATATTAATGTAAAGCTTAGATGAATTTCTCTAGGATATAGCAGTTGTTGTTTTATTTCACTACTGTTCTATTCATTTTTGTAAGATGAAGCTTAAAAATTTAACGGTGACTACTGCAATACGTAATATACTTATAACTTTTTGAGAATATACCTAACTTATTCTAAATATAGATTAACACCATCAATACAACGGACTGCGTTAAATAGAAAATGTCGACCAGCAAGGCATCGTTGGTCATTCTGATCATTGCGCTGGCAGTGGCACCACCAGTCGAAGGTGGGCCGGCCTTGGGTACACTGTGCGTCACCGCCTGCAACGCAGGCGTTGTCACCTGCTACACGGCCGCTGGCCTAGTCTTCGGCACCGTCACTGCGGGGATCGGCGCTTGGCCCGCCGTAGCCGGGTGCAGCCTGGCTCAGGGCGCGTGCATGGCCACTTGCGCCGTATCGTTCGTCACTCCTACGATTTGAAGTGAATACAAGAAAACTGATACAGCGATATATCACTATTATACCAGCATAAGAATTTGCTTTTATATCGGCCTCTATTGGTTTGCTTTTTATTACTTACCGCGTTTAAATGCATATCTCTTAGAGACCGTTATAAAAGTAAACAGTTGGGTACAGTGAGATTGTATTGCTACTTAGGGTAGATGAATATACCATCGTTGAATAAATGTGAACGGTCATGTGATTTGTAACTTCGATATGAATATCGTCTTTTATAGCTGTGTTTGAGGCTTCTGTGATTGATAAAATTTTGGGAAAATCATTCGAATTGTGTTGCTGTCAAATAACACAAACGAGGATCATAAATAATTAAGCGCGTGTTTGTGTCTCCAGATCGGAATGAATGCGTTCAATTTTTCTTCAAGAACGTCTTCATTCTTCATGATTGTAAGATGATTATAAAATAAGTGAGAATCTGAGAGAAGAGCTGCAAATATAGATAAATGAGTTCAATTGAATTCGCTAAAGCCATTTTAAAGATGATACCATCGTAACTTTGCAATTGCAACTACGGTAAGTGCGCTGAATGATCAAAAAAT
The DNA here is from genome assembly GCA_002796945.1 of Plectus sambesii. Lineage (NCBI taxonomy): Eukaryota > Metazoa > Nematoda > Chromadorea > Plectida > Plectidae > Plectus > Plectus sambesii. The sequence goes on from NIUQ01000263.1 coordinate 35,333, forward strand.
CACATGTGCAAAAAAAATTATCGTCGCACTTTTGTCAATTGCGATTTCTAGAGAGCAACTGTTCTAGTTTTGTGAAATTGTGTCTGGTGTTGAAGAAGATAATTCATAACTCACCGTAAGAAGCATCTCGCGTGAAAGAATAAAAAAATTTCCCGCGCTCATCGATAATGGGGTTGCGGTTATCTGAGAAGCAAGAAACCGAACATTTTGTTGAAAAACCTAGAAACGGTATGCTCTAAATGAAGCAGTTTCTTTATCAGTACTCAACGAACCATAGAGTTTCCTTCAGCACTCGCATACTTGTTGTACATCTGGTAGCAACTCCTGAGGAGAACATCACCCTAGAAACTTTTTAGACTTCAAAACTGTATAATCCTTAAGACTAAGAAAGCTTGCTTTTTGCATACAAAAGTGTTCACATCATTTCACTCATATCATTCATCAGCAAAACTTTATCCTTGATGAGGTAGTTGATATGTAATCCTGCGTTATGAACTATCTAATTGAGCACTTTTCATACTTAGCTGGGCTCTAGTTTATATACAGGTACTTCCGATAAAATTATAATACGGATATCTATTATGTGCTGCTGTCATTTGAATATGGGAACTTTCCAAGTCAAACAAAATGTTCTCTTAATTAAAGATGCCATTTCTTAAATCAGTTAAATGTGAAAAATCCTCTTTGAATTGGATAGTGTCCAGTTTAAAATAATTACGATATAAAAATGACTATAGAACCATACCTGCTCATAAAGAAGTATTGATGGTATTGAGACATATAGGAGACAAATGATTATATTAAAGCCCCAGGAGAGCAGTATAATGCCTCCAATAACACTCATGTCATCGCCGCGCAGTATCGTGTACAAAATGAATGCACACACTGGAACAGAGACCGCGTAAACGAACAGAATAAATAGTGAATAGCTCTCTTCCAATAGTGAGGTCGCATCCGTCATAGCCTGAAGCAACAAATTTCCTTGACTTAACTGATAACCTCTCTTACCTGATATCGTCTCTGATAATAAAGAATGTCGCAGTCGGCTTCTTTTATCATATCATCGCCAATTTGAATGACCGATTTGCGAATTCCGAGACAAAGAACCACCAAGACCGAGCCAGCCATCATTTGCGAATTTTGAGTAAACCATATGAGGACAATGTCAAGAAGGTTATAGGGAAATCTAGAGAAGAAAATCGTCGACAGCGGCATTTTGACCAATCCGAGCTGTAGCGAGAGTAAGGAACCTGCATTCAGTAATGAAAAAGCAATGCTGCATACGACCAGAATTCTCGATATACGCAATAGGCTGTTGTGATAAGGCAGTTCGTGGCCTGAAATTGGGTTTTGTAATGTGTAGCGTAATTTTGCGCTTTTCAATTATTCTGAATGGATATTACTTTTATACGCCTTAAAGAAACTTTTCCGGTTATGAGTCCTACGGAAAAGACTGCGCAAACTATTCGCTATGTCGCCGAGAAGATGTTTAGTAATTTATAGTTGAAGACATGACCAGACAATAAGCTTTTCTGATCAAACAAAAACATGCTGCTAACCTTCTGGCAGTTCGCGAATGATTGCATCGCGCACCTCTGGCAGTTTGCCCTGAAAAATGTAAAGTAAGATGGTGCTTGTCGCACCGATGCTCAAGTAGATGATGCTGCAGATCTTCAAAGTCGTCGTCGTTTTCAGCCCCTCATTCGGAGGATCGATCTTCGTTAAAACGCAGACCACACCAGCCACTTGTAGCAGAAAGACGGCGAAGGAATAAATCTTGAAGAATGGACGAAAAGCGGGTCGACAGAATGTGTGATCAAGACCAACAAATTTCATGTAGGTTAACAGCGGTTGCATCACGCGAATACATACGCATCCATCTGTGCTTGTAGTAGAAATACGGTTTTGAGGTTTTGGTCGTGGTGGTTGAACAAAGAACGCACCACTATTGCGATGTGGTGCTGCTGGTAAACTTATTGCTCTTTTTTCTGGCGATATCATGTTAGGTGGCAATGACATGATGAATTGTATACTCAGATTTGTTTCGAAATTTCTGAAACTCAAAGTTTGTGTGAGGAATTATATTCTTTTAGATACTTAAAATACGCTTACCGGGTCAGAAATTATTACAATTATTTCTATATGGCAATAAATATCTATTGAACGCGTATAGCAAACTTAGTGAGAGGAACGGAAGGGCGAACAGGCAAGTCACTTATACGCTGGAGTCATACCGTCTGATTATTATAGAAATAAGATATTTGCACTTTCCATTCGCTATGCTTGGCGAATGTCCCATCTGTCTATCGCATTGTGTCTATCGGCGATCGAGAGCTATCTGAACCCACTGAAGTAACAGCATAGGTTGGCACGGATCTCATAGTCAGAGATGGATCTACTCTTTAAATATTTTAGCCATAGAATGCTCATTATTCCGCATATTCACTTAATTTCTCATGCTAAATAAAATTAATATTTCACTTAAACTTGACGAATTCACTGTTTCCTACCGTTATTTTTTACAGGAATATTGCATAAAGATTCTGCAAAACTGCTGCTCCCAGAAAATTCAAACATTAATTTGACTAAGCTCTTCTCTTTAGCGTTAGGCAGTATCTACGCGTGAGATTAAAAATGAGGATAAACTATGGGACACGAGAATTCAATCGAAATAAAGTGTGCCGGTCGGCGACTTACTCTAAAACCTATTAGCGCATAGCAATCAAGGAAGATCAAGTTGCGTTGTCGTCTGCTTTATAATTATGCTTTCAATTTTTAGAATGTTACTCGCGCTTAATTGGATGTTATTTACTAATGGCTTGACTCAAAGCAGACCTGTGAGTTGCGGTGCGACCCGCGTCCCCCATCCTACTTCCAAGAGTCTTGGATCTCTCGAATTCAAATGGCTAATTTTGTTTGTTTGAAGATTAAGAAATTTGCGACTTTTCTTGAGATTCGATAACAAAATACAAGGATTATAAAATTTTTATAAGATATCCATATCTCATTCGATACTTTTCCAATCAAATTTAAAGCTTGAGTTTTATAAATATCTCAGAGAACACACTCGATGACAGTCAGAGATCTCTTTCATAAAATAGTTGAGAAAATTGAAACTGAAGAATTGAGCTTCGGTCTTGTGTAGTCATAACAGTATGTTTACATGCGAAACTAATAAGAAGTGAAACTGATATTCAATTTATTATTTATCACTTTCAAAAGGTTCAGGAAACAGGCCCCAGGTTGCGTGAGAACATCCCGCTGGTGGAACGGCGACTAAAACTTTGAAAGATAAAAGTGAAGAGTCGGATATTCTCCGATTGTGCATTCGACAATTTCTGTTGTTTGACGGAAACGCAAACAGCATTTCACGATCGACTTGTCTGCGTTCGCATTATGACGCGACCAAGATACGCGCGCTCGATCACTCGCACTTTGCTCTCTTCGAAGGCTTCATCAATCATATTGACATGTCGATGATAAATAAATAGCTAGAAATTTGACATTAGAAAGCTTCATTTTGTTCTAAAGCGTCGCCAACAAACGTTAAAGTAACTAGAAGCAAACAGATGCATATTTCACGCGCTTTTCGTGAGAACTTTTTTTTCTTCGCAGTATTAACTCTCAAAAGGCTCAACTCATCACTTGTCAGTCTTCAATTGTTTTATGTAACAGACTTATGAACGGCATACTGCATTGATGCCAAAACGGCAGATTGCCTCTCCATTTTGTCGTTCGCTATGTTGCCCTCGAATGTTTTTAGAATGAGAGATTTTTCTTTGATCATCTTCATTGTCAACAACCAATAGTGATCACGTCTCAGAGCGTTTACATTCGAACACAGAATGCATTTTATACTACCAAGAAGTGCCGAAAATTCATTTTATTTCAATTGCAGTCGATGCTTACAACATAAAAGGCGCCCATAAAAGTTGTGAAATGAGGGGTATTGGAGTCATACTTGCTCTGGTTTGACACTTTCCCCTGAAAGAGACAAAAGCAAGAGGGAGCGCGTTGAAATACTCATACAACTTTCCGTATTTCGTTGGAAATAGTATGCTTGTTATGCTAAGAGCCGTTGCAAGTATCGTAAGTATACTTGCCGCTCCCATTATTTGCAGCAAAGATGTCGTTACTGATTAACTGTTTATACTGAGCGCGCTTAATGCGCTATGAAGGTGCTGACGTAGGCCATCTTTGGCGGAGTCGATCATCTGGTTGTATTCTTATGCGTTAGGTTATGCAAATATCATTTCCACTTTACTAACGACACCTTTCAAATGAAACAGGACACTTTCAGTTCAAAGTAAGCACTTTCCAAGTCAAACTAATATAGAAAATGTCCTCTTTGAATAAAGAAAAGTGTCCTGTTTCGTTCTCAGAGTGTTCTTATTTAAATGGAAATGGTGATTACATACGCACATAGAGCAAAACATATGCAATTTTTTGAAGTAATCAGGAATAAATGAGCGGAGGACGGATTATAAACAAACACACAGCCAGGATGTGCCAGCCGTGCACGTATGCACTTTCGCAGTAACTTGAGACGTATCCGCTGTTTCGATTGACTTGTCATAGCCTCTTTTGTGGTGTGGAATCACAAGTATTGGCTTTGAGCAGACGTAAAGACATTAGTTTTAGAGCGCAAGACTCTTTACTTTAACGATCTATCTGCGAGAGAACGCTTGACCTTGTCAGTATCATTCATCATACTCTCCCTCTATAAGTGTAACGGTTCTCGCAACACAATTCCGTCGCTTTTCCAATTCCATTCGAATTATTAATAAGTGACTCCATTTAATACAATTTTTATTTCGGTTTTCAAGATAGTGAATCTATGTGATGCTATTTTGATTATCAAATAACTGTTTTAAAACCCAGAACTAAAATCGGATGGGGCCCCAATTTTCTGTCATTAATAATTCCGGAATTGGAATATTAGTATCTGTACCACCCTGCCCCACTACATGCCATCGCATTCTTGACTCATCAACAATAACACAAGTGGTCTCTGTACGTGCAAAGGATCGACAAAAATTGCAAAAATAGCCACTAAAACTAACAGACAACGATGCTTACATACCAATACCACGTGTCCTTCCAAGCACGCACCTACCTACGTCAAAATATTTTGATAGCATGCGCTTTAATGACTATTTACATGAGCCACTATAACCCAGCCCGTTCACCCCATCAAATGCGCAACCACCACCCTATCATAATGTTTTTGCTGATGGGGCTGCAGTGCGGTCAAAGGAATCGTTACAGCTCAAATAGTCGCTCGTAAAACATTTTATGATGTTCGAGCGATCTCTAATCACTGAGCGTTTAAAGGACTGACTTTCGGTACTTTGCTCAGATGAGCAGTGGGGGTATTGTAAGGGCGCGCTATTTGATAATTCTGAACATCACGTGAGTTCCTTCTTCCAAATACAGTAAGACAGTGTCACGTAGTCTCCTCTGCATGCAAAATTGGCGGGAGGAAATGGATCTCTATACATTCCATATTCAGTCAGGTGCTCGGCTGAAAAAATAATCCGAGATTGTTCTTTCTAAGAAAGCCCAGTTTGATATGTATCCTTTTCATTCATCTTTTTGCTTGCCGCCTTTTTATTTATCGGAAATTTGCCAAGCTCCAACCACCCAGACGGTAGAATTAGATTAATGGGACAAAATTGATTGAGATTGGCGAAAGAAGGTCGACTTTTTCATGTGCCGTATATTTTTTGAAGCGCAGACGGGGCGGTTTGACCAGAGGTTGCCGTCTTCAAGAAAAGTCGCGATCCCTTGCCGTTTGTCATTTATTCTCGTCCTATATGATGTATTGTATGTAAAGGCATTTTGAGTAAAACTTTGATTTCCGTGCTACAGAACAACATATGGAAGCAAATGCTTTCAAAAATATATCTGTTACTAAGGCACTCATTCCTTTCATCTCCCGAGTCAGTTTTGCTAAAACGTTGATGTCATATCTCATATCATTCAGTTAACCGAAGGGTGGGAATGATTCATCTCCGACGTGACGAATCACTCGACCATTTCGTTAAACATTCCACTTCCGGCGGTTGTAATTACTATAGTTTAGTCATAGAGGTCACGCCACATAGCGTTGGAGTTTATGTTCAGCAAAAGTGCTCGTCTCGTACTCTGACGTCATATGACGCGGCAGGAAAAAACGATAGACTCTTGTGTGGGCCTAAGGAAATAGACATCATTTCCGCCCACTATGCGCTCTCCTGTACTTTGATATTCTTAGGTCGTTAAGGGCGGCGCTAGAGCAAGGGATTCTTTTTCAACTATCAGCAAATAGTGTCCACTCGAAATCGATACAAAGTTGTTGTTCACAGAATGGGAGATTCCCCTACAGAGAGCTGCTTCTGAAAATTACTTCCAAGCGGTTCTGTTCAGGCTAAACCTTCCTTTTTTTCAACTTCGTCCCTTATCCTTGGAAAAACTAGATAGTACCCCTGTCTGGAAGGAAATTCAAACGTAACTGAATGTATTCGAATAGTAGGAGAAAACTGCTACTTGAGCAGCGATAATTCTCATATTTCTGATGCGTGCGTGTTTCCTAACTTGTAATGCTGTTTTTCCATTAGAAAAATTTTCAGATTTTCACTCGTCACCGGTTATACAACCAGGTGCCTGATGGTGGAAGTGATTTTTAAACAAAAATGGGAAACGTTGCATCCGTCGGCCTTGTTAAAGAGGGCGGTTTCACGACAACGAAATCGCTTCTTGTAAGTGACTGCTCAAGTGTTTCTCATTTTATTCTATCACTGTATTTTTAGGATATCAACACGATTAAAATCAAGAGCGGTTTAGGGTCCTGCCAAGAGGTAACAAAGTTGTTCGCCATATATGTCATTCTTTTGCATCGTATGTCAAGCGCTAAGCTGTTTCGACTATATTCTTAAAAGCGAAATAATATACTTTGTTATGTTCCAAGGGTGGTCTAGGTGAAGGTACTTATCAAATGACTGGAGTTGAAAAGCAAACTCCACTTATGCTGCATTGCTTTCTTGTCTGGTCATAGAACAATCCGGCTATGCTGTTTTAGCGAGCGAGACTCGAATAAACTATTCAGTTTGTGATAGAGTTTATGTTTCTTTACGCCCATTCTTTAGATCGAAGATCACGTGAGCCGCAACATCAATAAAAAGCTGAGCGCTGATTGCAACGCCATCACAGCGAATCAAGTGTCCCAAAGCGATGCTACTCATGAATCTAGCTTCGCGATTACAGTAAGATTATTTGAAACGAACCATTCTATGATAGTTTTATTCGCAATTTGTGCAACTTTCAGAGTCTTCTGAGCCTGGTCGGTCTGACTGGGTCGGAATGTCCCAAGCTGCTGGACGCGGTCCAAGAGACACTGAAGATGAACATCACCCAGGCAGCTTGTGATGGGACAGAGGCGGCAAACGTCAAATCGGAATCGAACATCATGAAGGTAAATCGAAACAAACGGACAGTCCAGCTGAATAATCGTGTGATGCCGCCACCAACGCGTAAAAACGGATGCGTCACTCAAGTCGAGTAAGTTCTGCGCAACAATCGCTAAGATTATCAGCTCTCTGGGTCATACACCGTGTGAAAGAGGCGCCGATGGCAATAAGCGCTGTTGATGGATTCTTTGAGAATGTCCTAAATTAATTCTGTTTTAGAGAGAACAACCTGTGCGTCTTCAATTTCATGTGGGTGTGCTCCTATGGATCGTTCACCGCAGTGCCCCGTGCCTACAACCGCCTCACCCGCAACCGCTCCGTCCCACCGCTCCATTCCCCTCTCATGAAAGCAGTCAAATGTCTGCAGCTGAACACCGACCAAATGCTATCTTCTCAATCGTCACTTACTCGCATATCAGCGCTCAGTCGTCGAAATCAAGCAAACGCATACCGTAATCGTCATCTGCGCAGGACCCAGCTGCAAGCACCCCTGCCCGCCACCGCTGCTGTCACTAAAGCGAAACTTGTTCAAAACTGCGGCGAAATTGAAATCGTCGATGGGGTCGTGAAACGCAAGAGGCCGGTGGAAGGGAAGAGTTCGCGCAAAATTCAAAACGTCGACCCGAACAACAATGACGACGCCAAGGGAAACAACAAGAACATCAATAGTAGCGTCATCAACATCAGCACAAAGAGTGTCAAAAACGGCGGTAACAATCCATGCGGCAATAAGGTGAACGGCAAGAGCAAAATGCCGCCACCGGTTGGCTCAGTGCCAGTTACCGCAGCAGTCAATGTTGTCGGTCGCAAGCTGCCAACTTTCGCGCAACAGCCGCCGCAGAAGTTCATTTTGGGCAATCCACGCAACCGCAAACACTACCGTGCGCCGCTAACTCTCTCGTCACAGAAGCTAACGACGACCAGACGTCCCAAATCGCACAGTCTCAGTTGTGTGTCTGTTTTTGCGTAGGAGTGAGAAGAGAACGAGAGAGAGAAAGAAGCTCAGTTATCACTGTTGTTAGATGGGCGTAGAACGAGCACAATCGCCAAATATCAACGTCTAATAAAGCAGTAGAATCGTGTTGAATCACATAAGATTGAAAGAGCACCATGTTGATTATCAAAGAAGATGATTATCATCGCAGCACGGAAGTAGAATAGAATCATAATGTTTGTGTCATAATGAATGTTTTACAGCACTGAAGTAGAATAGAATGAGAATACTTGTACCGAAATAAACTGTATTCCCTAAAACACCTTATCATTAAGCAATCGCATATAACAAAAAATGGCTGCAGTACAATCACAAGTTGATGATCAAAGTTATTGCCTTTCATCCAACCATGTAACTTCATTAATCTTAAACGAGTATAGCAGTTTTGTAAATTAAGTTTCACACGTAATTACACATCACAATGATTACAATTTCGGAAAGTACGATAGTTGGTCGGCTGTGATAGAGGACATGGCGAATTTCATGTATACGTATATCGTAAACTAACCAATCATTGTACTTTTTGAAACGATTACTGTGAGAATGTATACAGTTTATGAGATACTCCCCTGATATCAGGAGAAAACCTCTTGATAGAGACACCAACCGATGTGAAAATTCAACTCAAAATGCTGTGAAAGATTCAGCTCTTGAAGCTGTTCTACTGTCAGAGTTTCTTCGAGATTGAATAAATATTTCGCGCCTAAACGAAGCCGCACAGTTTGAGACAATACAACTCTGACAATACAGAACGCACTACGCAATGGTGCAATTGCTCTCAGTCGATGCCGATTCACACTATTTACTATACGCGAGCGTTTGTATCCAAATGTTGACTTCTGCAATATGCATACTTGCCCGCTAACCACACCCAATAGCGTTTCATGGGCACGACAGCGCGCACCTCTCCATGATAATCGCGTGAATCGGCGTAATGCGCTGTAAATACTCTCACCATGGGTCAAGTGTCTTTCATGCTGATTCAGTGTTACGTCAACTCGCTATCTTTTGCGCTGCGTTTGCTCTGTTCGCCTGTTCGTCGTCATAAGGCGCCTTTAACTGGCCGATCATTCCGCGTAGATAACAGCCGCGCTGCAAGCTGGCGATTTTAGGTAAAGTTCCTGGCTAATACTCTTCTGGTTTAGCTAGCCTTATAAGTATGCATATTGCGTTTTATGTACAAGCTTTTGCTTTAGTTGTACGTATCCAAATATTGTTAAATTCTCATCGCCCTTTTTACGACTTGTGCTTGATGAGAATCTAAATGGCGTCATTAAGTTGTATCTCTTGAAATAAACCTTGTTTTAGATCTGAATGCAACTATTTCTATGTGTTCTGCTATTATTTCAACGGGGTTTTCAGCATATTACTATTCTAACGTGTATGGCTATTTTTGCGCCGATATAAAATACTCCGGTGTAACTATTCAGACTCAATGAGAAAAGAGTTTGTTTAAAAAGCGTCGATAATATCATAGATCGCATTTATTTTAATTTTACGATTCGTCTCATTATTTTCCTATCAAATGAAGAAGTGGATTAAGGTTCGAAGGTCACCTTATCAGTACTTTAAAATTGCCGTTTGAAACCGTGATAATGTTCATCCGACTGAAGCAAAAAGATGATTAAGTGAGCAGGTCTGCATTAAGTGTGAGGCAAAATGAGAGAGGGCGCCAACTGGATGCTTCTACAGGTGACAATTTCTTGAAGTCTGTGCAGCATCGTCGTATTTTTGACATACTGCAGGAAAGCTTGCTGTACTGTTTCAAGATCCATGGGATACCACATATTAAAAGAATTAATGATGTACTAGGTTAAATAGAGTCAGCGTCATAGCAGTTGACCGAGTAGCATGTAAAGAATAACTAATAGGTGATGGTTAGATTGTGCAATTTCCTACTGTTCCTGATGGTTAAAAAAAGGAATCATTGCATTAGGCTAGGTTACTCTCTAAATCGAGTTCATTGTTTTCACACCAAAAGAATAATTCATTGTTTTAATGAAGTTGTTCATTGAAAAAACAATGAAAAGATTCATTGAAAAATCAATAACGTACGTTGAAGTGCAAAACATTGAAATGGTTATTCCATGAATTATTTCATTAAAACAATGAATTATTCTTTTGGTGTGAAAACAATGAACTGTTCATTGTAAAACAATGAACTCGATTTAGAGAGTACTTTATGAAGTTCTCATTGACTTCTTCTGTTCAGTCTCGTTTGATTTGTGCTATAGTTTGTCCCTTTTCATTATATTTTGCTAGACTATGTGGCACGATCGACTTGTAGCGACTAATTGAAACGCTCAGTTGTTGAAAGTAACGTTCGAAGCTGCGTGCAACCGTGAGACCGCAATGGGATGACGCTATTGTTTTTCCTGTTATGAGACTTTTTAACCGGTCGTTAGTTGAGTTGCAGAATTTTGTTCTATCACTATTCGCGGCGAAACGCCTGAGCCCTATATCATATAGCGATATCTATGTTCAGCGCTCCATACCCAATATTAAATTTGCATGGTCACCACAGTGTGTTCAAGTCTCTACTTAGTATTGACAAAGCGGTGATGAAAATGCGAGCTGAGTATTGAGTATTTAATTTTGCGAAAAAAAATAGTTTTATTAAACAAGCCCTGATCTCAGAGCAACATTAGCGTCATGCCTAATTTTATTATATGCAGCTGTGACATTTTAATGAGCGGCAATAACTATTTTAGAGAGCGAGTTACGATAATTATTACAAAGCGCAAGTTATAACAAAATGGGGGCTCAGATGGACGCATTTGAGGCTCGACGTGCTGAGCAAGACCAGGTTCGAAAGATTCGATTAGTTCCTCAAAGGAAATACTCAACTTTACTCATTCTTTGCAATTTTAAGGGCGACAAGACGTACACATTCCGTTCACCGGCTGCACAGAAGAATACCTGGGAACTGACGGTTCCTAGAAATGCTAGAAACTATGAACAGAGCAGCTTTGAAGATCGACCAGTAAGGAGAATTAATCTTATATTTAGTTGTACTAACTACTACTTTTTTAAATTATGTTTATATTGTGTTTATCAGTTTGCATTAATAAATCAGCGCACTATTCATGGAACAATGATAATAAGTCATTGTTATCATTTCTGTACTTGAAAAACTGCACGACTAACAGACGTAATGTTTATTTCATGACGCTCAGGGCACGGTACTGTGAAAAAAAGGCACATCACCCGGGGCGCTTGAGCATTAGCCCCTCCCCTCGGAAATCTTACTCTCGATTCAAAAATAAGAATCATTCTTACTTTTATCACTGTGCCCCTCAAAGAGAAGGGAAAGTAAGCTAGCTCGATCGAATGCTGCACTATCCCTCTTAAGACATATCCATATCTGTTATTCAATAATCATTTAAAAAGTCTTTCAGCCCGAGATTATAGAAGAAAATCATGAAGAGACACAAGAGTTTAAAAAATGGTATCTGTCTCCTGCAGCGAAAGCGCCTATTCGCCCGCGTCTGCCTCAAGATTGGTACACGGGCTATACAAAGGTGATATATTTTGGACAGTTTTTCGAACAATGTATATAAACTCGCCCGCGTTTTTCTGGTCTTGTCAATCGTATGATTCGCGCCAGTTCATGCTCGATACTGTTTCATCAGATAGGATTAAAGCGATCACTGAAACAGGCGAGCAAATTGCTTTAAAAGGCTGCAGCTATCATTTATTGCATGCATGAACTGAGGATTCATTTTAATTTCTGGCATAAAATGTGCCGATCCGGAGAGAATAACGCCTTGTATAGCATAACTTCGGTGACTTGGACGAGTGGTCTCCCATCCTATTTCTGATTGAAAACTTTTGAAAATCTAAGGATATGATTCATTTCTCCCCTAATTCAGGCACATTGACAGTTGAAATTTCTTATTGATCGAAATATTTGAGCATATATCGTTATTGATTTTCGAAAGTTTACAAGAGTACTTACTACGCTAATACTCTCTAAGATTTCAATAAAGAAATGAAAAAGTGACTCGAAACGCAAGTTGATGATTTTGTCAATGCGCTAAGCCTTAACGTTTGCAGGGAATGTATCAGAACTCGCTGGATGATGTAAACCTCGACGATGAAGACGAGAGAGAAGTGCCTCAAATTGTAAGAACTTTATCACTCTGAATTTTAACGAACGACTCTTAACGTAGGCAAAAAGCGACAAATGTCTGTGGTTCGGCTCAGCTATAGTCCTAACACAGTTTATAACTCAAGCGGGTTCTTAAGCAAATTATCAGCTGGTGTCAGTGAGCTTTTTCGAGGTCTGGAAAGAGCGAGGGGAATCCTTGTAATCATATCCAGGACTGCTATTTTGTCATTTCCACGGTATAGCTGCCTAAGGAATGCACTGCTCATGAATATAATCTTAATAATAGATGTACCCCGATCTAGCACTGTCCGATAGAAGTACTTCATGTCGCCCTATTAAATACAAATAATAAAACCAATTGTTAATGTTAATAGAGATTTTTAAATGTTAAAAGTTTGTCAATAAATAAGTGTATAGCGCCGTGATGTCCGACCAACTCGAGTAGCGCCTCGTCCTCGAAGACATGTAGAATTCAGTGATACTGATGATAACTTCGCCAACGACGACGACAGCTCGTGGTCCCACCGCGAAAAGCGGGCGCAACTGTATCGACCAGGGCTGCGTCGCGATGAAAGGCCGCGTGAGGTAAATCTGGCATATTTGCATCCTATTTTTTGCGTTGGATTTTTCAGATTTATAAAAACGGTGCTTATGAAGAAGAGAACCATTATTATGAGAAAGAATTCAGTAACGGAATAGACAGCAACAATCTGAGGTCACAAGCACTCTTTAACGGTCGCTTCAATACAGAAAGGGTATAATTGCGTCATTTAATTTTTAATTCAGCTCGCTATATGTAGCTCGTTACAGGCGCACAAACGCATCGCAATGCAAGAACCGAAGCAATTTATCGATGATCATATTTCTGAAGAAAACGGCGCTAATTTCTATCCATCTCGCAACAATAATCGTTTCGTCACAGGAAAAGTTTGAATTTGTGGCTGACTTAACGCTGATTTTGAATCATTAACAATTCACATTTAGGCTGGTAGATATGATACCGCTTGGGATGGCAGAAATTTCAGCGAAAGTTATTCTACGGAGGAACAGTGGCCTTTTAGGAAGGCAGCGAAACCTGTGCCCGACTTTGTCGAACGATTCGCAATGGATGCAGTGAGTGAATCGCTTTGTTCTCTACCATCTATTTTTCAAAATATACTATTCATAATTTCAAATTAAAGCGGCGCTCGTAGCGAGCGTGAAGTAGTAAATAGCAGTAGGTAATTACAAATGTTGCACTATTGACGTTGGCTCTGAAATTCTTCGACATTGTGGGAGTTTCTTAATTTGACACATTTCATCGATCAACTGTTCCGCGCAGACTTTACCATCCTTCCAATAATGACACGAAAGAGAGTGTACCTTTGCTGTTTTCAGGCACGAAGAAACGGAGTGACCCAGACTAATCAAGAAGATTTGGCGTCACAGGACCGAAAGGTAAACAAAAAATAGCGACTCTGGAAGAAAAATGTTGTGTAGTATTTGTAGTTTTCAGTATAATTAATCCTCACTTGGTGCTGATAGGAATATCTGCGTCGGATATTATTTTATCACTTGCCAGAGAAACATCCTATTATTAAGTTTCATGACAATTGCGAAGCAAGAGGTTTTGAAAATTACGAAGCAGAGTTGGAAATTTGAATAATTTATTGAAACTAGTGTAAATGACCGAATAGGATTTTTCAATAGTTCTGTATAAAAATCGCTTCAGAAATTTTACAGCTACCACGCGGGTAAAACTGACTTATGCCCGTTGCCTCAGAAGATAAGTTTATGTATTAAAGCTTTTGCAACCCACAAAAGGCGCTCGCTGTCTCTTGGTAGCATCATCAATATTGAGTCATCGGAGAAACTCCATACGGTCAAATAGAGTATGATATTGTAGGTAAATGAAATCGTCACCTTCAAACGAACACCAACTTTCCTCGGAGAACAACCTACTGCTCAAAGACTGCCGATCAAAAGAAACAACCCTCGCCTTGATTCAAGTGTGAACACTCAGCGAACAGCCGGAACACAAACGGTTACTGTTTGATTTCTGCTGTGTTGTCCAGCGGCTTCTGTTCAAAATTTGGATCCTTGACTTTTAAAAATTAATGTAAATTGAATGCGCATAGATTCGATAATAAAGCGAGACAGCGCTTCTCTCAGAATAACTGTTTGCGCAAAATTATGCGGTTCGGCAGAAATTCAGCAAAATTCGAGCCAAAATGAATCATTAACGGAACGAAGAAATGAATGGCAAAAATTATGTAAAAGGTTATATTTTTGAAAACGCGAAAAATGTTTCAGATGTTCAGAAATCGCAGTCTCTACGAAAGCAGGCAAAGGACGATGGTTCAATGCGGTGAACATGTTCTTGACAAGGTTTGCGATACTTTTACGACGTGATTCATATCTGAGTGCTTTAATAAAGTTGCTATTCTATGCATTAGCGCACAATTTAGCAACGCTTGTTTGCCATCCAATCTCTAGCTCTTCTGTGTTCTGGTCAATCTGAAGCAATCTCATAGATGCTGTCTTTTAGCAATAATCGAAGAAGAGATAGGTGGATTAAACATATAATAAGCTTCATATTGCTCATATTTTTCAGCTGGCCATTAATATTGGATTTGTCGGCGGGCCGAAAACCGGCAAATCATCCCTGATTAACGCCCTGCGTAATCTGAGCAAGGACGACGTGGGGTATGCCGGACAGAAACCCCTTAAGACGCGTAGAGGAGCCGGTAAATACGAGCTGCCACAAATTACGCCGTACAACTGCACGGCGAAAGGAATGGAAAACAGCGTCTTATGGGAGATACCTCTTCAGACGCCCATGAACGGCGAGCAGTTCATCCAGTGAGTTTCCCAAGAGCTGCATAAGATTGTTTTGCCTGACCAGCAAGTTTCTTTACTATTGTAGCATGTCACACTACCATACTATCCCACTACACCTAGACAATCGATTAAAGAAGTTAAACTCGCTCTAAAACAGACCCCGCGTTTTTTTCGATTGTCAATTTAGATATTCCATAAAAACATGTTGTGATCCCTGGAAAGCGCTAAAAATTGTTAAAATCATAGATTGGGAAATTGGTAGCTGCTTTTTCGAAGGGCCTGCTCAATATTTTGCGCAAGCCCATACAATTTGCCAATGATAATGTTCCAAAAGTGTCAAATTTATTTAGAAAGCCGTTGTGCATATAATAAATAAACCGCACACTCATTCGCCATTGAAAGGTATGAACCTCGCAATGTCTAGACTAGAAAATATGGCATTGAAAAGTTTTATACATAAAACTTGTACTCATCAGAGAAATAATTATTGTTTTTCATTGGGAGTTTATTTCAGAGAGAATTCGCTGCACGAATTCGACATGATTTTCTTGGTAATAGCAGGAGCAATTAACAAAGACGAAGTTGAATTTGCGTCAGTAATGAACGCCTGCGGAAAACCATTCGCCTTTGTTTTATCTGGTTGCGATTCGGATATGAAAGTTCAAGAAGTGGAAAGCGACTCCCAACCATTTGGGCGATTCAAGGCTCGCTTTGAACAGAAAGGTATGCACCACATTTTCAAGAAAGCATAGATTAAAAATTATTGATAGGGTGGAGGAATTAGGTGTTCCTGAGAAATCTGCGTCATCCATGAAGAGATTTATGTTGAGCGTCAATTTTTAGGCATTAGAGAAAGATGAGCATTTCTTTTTTGTAGCAACTTACATGGGATCTAACAGTTGACAACTAAGGAGTGCCAGTCGAGTATGCGAAGCCTCGTATGTTCAGATCAAGCGCTTTATATTGTATATTAATCCGCTTCCACATAAGACCACGGCGCTCTTATTTGGCTAAAGTGTGATCCAATCCCCTTAAAGGAACATATACAATATCGCTGACTGTGTATCCAACGGAAAACCACCGCGACTGCCAATGACTGCTTCACAAAATACAATGCAATAGTGGGCAATAGCAAAATAACTCGTTTAGCCCGTTCCGTCTTCAACAGCGGAATCGCAGACATCGCCCCGGGTCTCTCTACCACTCACGTATTCTTCGTCAGCGCGCCAGTAATTAGAGATCGTATACGCATAGTCGACAGTGACGAGGCACCGTCATGGATTGAGAAGTACGCCATCGACGATGAAGACTTTTTGAACACGATTCAGGAGTTGTGCCAAGTGACCGGTTAAGATTACGAGTTGTCCACAACCACTTGACTATTATTTACGTCGCTCAGTTCATTATGCTCTATTCACGATTGTTTATTAGTAGTGCAACTAAGTTACAAAATTAATTAGGTAGTTAGTAGAATAGATACAATTTTTGATTAACTTTACACAACGAAAAAATCAAATATTCTATCTGTTCTAAAAACAACGTAACTAAGTTTGAAACTTTGCTGCGGCACTATTTGTCATAAATTTGTGGCATGCGGACGGGCCCAGAATGAGCCAGCAATAATAGCATGCGGGAGCTCACATTTCATAATTATATCAGTTGTTAGCTTGGGCGGATGGAGCAACAGAGCTTTACTCTTCCACTCGTCGGAGGTGTTGAAAGGGAGCGTGGGATCGGTGAAAACATTCAAATCATCCCTGCTATGCACTTGTTCAGTTGATTTGCACTTGCATATTCTATGGTTTACTGCAATCACTGTTTCGGTGTAAGGTAAATAACAATATCACACCATAACCATGGCCGTGGCACTCCGATTAGGTCAATGAGGCCAACAATGAATTCTGGCGCCAAACGAGATATCACGATAAGATATCATGACGCCAAAATTCAGTCTCACCAACTTGTCCAAATAATGCAACACTTACGCGCCACAAACGTTAATCAGGTTCACTTTCGTTGTGGTTTCAGTATGGCTGTTCAATAAAGTAAACATTGTACGAAGTATCATAACCGCTGCCTAAATTCTATAGTGAATAATAATGAATATTGATAAAATAAGTAAAATATGTGCCTTTGGTTAGTTCTGATGTTATAATCACTCTTTGATCGTCTGTATTATATTAATTTATAATCGAACAATATTTCTGTACCAGTAGGCTATTAGGGTGTACGGTAATATCTAGTTGCGTACTTGCGTTCCTAACTAAGAAGTATGGTATGATTGTTCAAGTTGGTCATGCGCCAAAATTCGACCTGTCACGTCTCGAACCTATTGCACGGGCCACACGCCAAACTAATAGCAATCACAATGCGAGTAGTTTGTTTCAATATGGCCACTGTTGGTCATATAATGCCACACAGTCATTGTCTGTCATATAATAATAGATAGAGTTTACTATGCTGAATTTATCGTGGCAAATACGCAGTAATCAAATAGAATACATTCGTAATTGATTAATTTGCTAGAATATTCACGCACGATATGGATGTCATTCATATTTTTAAGTTTCAAATTTATTCATTACTCTCACAAGGGGAAAAAAGCTTCATGTGTATCGAAGTTTCTCGGATATTTTGCCCCCCGGCCTAGTTTTAAGAAGTGCTGAAATATTTTTAAAGTCGTCACGCATCAGTATGTTTGTTAGGGGCTCCTATGTTCATAAACTTTACCAATTTTCCGCTTTATGGCATATGTTTTTAGCAGCGTCCAGTGCGAGCCAGAAATAATTTTGAAAACCTTCTACACAGTATAAGAGCGGTATACATTTTTCACAACTTTGCATGACAGAAAAATAATAGTTGAAGCGTATAATGTGACAAAATTAATCTAATAATCACAGAATAAATGCGAGAACGGGAGAAGCAAGGAGAAAAATCACAATTGAATTGAATCTGAGCGGTTGAAACGTCCTGTCATATACTGAGTAAAATTAAAACGTGCTAATGGTACCTTAATATTTTATTGCATATTATCAGGAAATACGCGAAATGAGTAGCAAATGTTCAACTTTTCACATTTTGTGCGAGACTGTTTCGAGTTCTACGGTCAAAACTATGTTAAGCACGATTTTCAAACTTGCTGGTCCCGCCGAGCACAACCCGGATGTCATTTTTTTGCTCACCGTACGACACGCTCGAAAAGTGATCAACCGCCTTGAAGTGGACGATATATTATAGGAACTGCCAACGTAGCCGTTATCAGAATTCTCCCTTTGCGTAATTAGACGCGAGAGAAATTGCCGCCATTTACATTTGAGACAATTTCCAAAAAGTAATCTAGAGCGGCTCTTTCGTCGAGCACGTACTCGGGAATTTTCTCGTAGGCGTGATGCTGCGTACTTTGCCACAACTTTCTTATTACTGGCGAGCTGACGAAGAATACAGGACAGCGCTGAAGTTCAGGTGCGTGGCGACGAATTTCATTCATAAAATAACTGCGACCTGAAAAGCAAGACGAGTTTGCTACGTTAATAAGCAACTAAGTTATTCCCTCAAAACTCAATATAAAAATTCTATATTTGACCATTTCGAAAATATTCCTTTGTGACTCTTCGATTAGCAGAATTCGTTGTTAACTAAGAAAAGGTTCTTGAATTGGAATGCGGAAACGAACCATTTTCTCGATAATGTCGGCACTGCTCAGTAGGAGTTAGGAGTGAGAGCTCGTCAGCGGCTGATAGCAGGTCGACATCACACTTTGTGAAAACAAAGACTATGGGAATATGTGCACGGTGTGCCGCCATTGCAAAGCTAATGTCTTCTTCGCGAACTGAGCCGGAAATTACGATTAACAGATACTGCAACTTCTGATTCAGTTGTTTTCCTCTAAAAAAATACTTTGATCAAAGGTTCCATGTCAAGCGACTCAAATAACCAATAGCGGCGCAAATTATAAGTTTCTTTAGTTATTCGTTATTAATTACAAATAAAATTTATTAACGCAGAGACAATAATAGTTTCACGTTACAGCTAACAGATATAAAGAGCCGAACTGCAGATAGTTGGGGATTTCAACCTAATTTTCAGCCTAAGGCTTCACGCCCTCCTCAAACTTTTAAGAAACCCCATTGTATAGAGTATAAGCCTGGAAATTCTTTTGCCACTGCGAGTTAAAACTGCTTCAGTTCTAAATCAAGGTGTTCGCCTGTTTTAGCGGTATGAAGAAGGCGACGATTTCCTGCGTTTAGTAGTTTAGGATTCTATCACATATAAGCTAGTTGAATTTCTCGCTGAACCGCGTCGCTGCGAGATCAAAACGTCTCTAATCTAGTTACCGACAAAGAAATTGTGATTATATAAATAAAGATAACAAACCTAATGAAGGAAGTGTAAGTTTCTCGCGTTGGATACGGTATTTCGATCAAAACGATGTGCTCCGATGAAGGATCGTCAAAAAAGAATGGATGAATTGAATGGGACTTGGGTACACGAGCAGAGCTGAGATCGCCTCTTTCTATGCCGCGAATGGCATCAATCAGCTCAGACTTGCCGGCGCCACGCGCGCCTGCGATGCCGATGTTAAATGACGTTGGAGTCTGACCCTGAAACAAATTGTGTCTTTTCGCGCACTTAGAGAGCAGTCATAGATTGCATCTGCATATAAATGTATGAATCCATCTTTGAGAGGAATTTTCATCATGCGACACATTTCATTGATTATGAAATAAATTTATATTTACACACAATTTCCTGCTTATCGATTTATCAATCCCTGAATAAGGCACATGCAGGACAAATACACATTTCATAATGTATACAATATATTCCCCAATAAAACTATTTTGGAATCGTACACCACTATAGCGGTTGATGATGCAGTTATATGGCACTGTCAATTAATGCGACTCTCTCTTTTGGACGGCAAGTAGGTAGGTCCCTTTGAGAGACTAAAAGCACCGAGGTGATTTCGAGTGCGCGACTGCGCTGTTAATTGCATTTCTCTCGCGTCATTTACCTTATGGGCTTATCAACCAGCGACAGAGAGCAGAGTATACGCGCTGTTTTAGGCTAACTAGGGACGTACATTGCGTCGTTAATCAATCATTCGCATCTAGCAACTCCTATTGTACTATGCAAATTGAGATAGTAGTCTTATTTTGAAACATGAAGCATCTTTCTTACCTGTTTTGGGCGCGGAGTCGGTCTTGCTGCAGATGGTGCATACCGCGAAAATTGGTGACCATTACTGTAATGACGGGGCTCGCTTGGATGCTCTTGCTGATAAGTTGTATGGTTCGTCTTTCTTTGCCTGCTTCCGTTCGGCATGTGATGAGGTGCTCGACCCGTTTGTTCGCGACCGTGGTGTGCATGAGGTCTGTTGGCAAAATCTGGCTGTTTAAATCGCTCCATAAGTTCCTCAGTATAAGGTGGACGAGGCGGCAAGTTTCTGATCAAATTTTCTTCATCATAATTATCGTTTATAAAATGTCTTGAGTCGTTTTTGGCACTTTTCTTCTCCTGAAAACATGGACTTTGCTGCTATGTTTACAACATGTTTCATAATTAGCGGGCGTTAACACAGAGACACAGTGGGGCCTGTTTCGTAAAATTACCGCAGTTGCAGAATTGCGAAACTGAGAAAATTCTCGCGCTGGATATTAATAAAAATAAATGGATATTTTTAGTAATATTTTCAGAGACATCGCAGTGCGGTCTCTGACATGAGAGGTCTCAAATAACTTCTTCCTACTACTACTGCACCGTCCTTACCTCCACTTTACTTCTTCTTAGGTTCGGCGTGTAAACCATCTGTTCGAGGTCTCGTCGGGTGCCTTCGTTGTACAGCGTTTTCTCAGACTGAAATACAAAGCAAAAAGGGTAATTTTTGTTTCGGAATTTATAAATATTGCTGAAGGTATTACTTCTCTTCTATAAACAGGGCTTTTATGACGAGCAGGACTTCTACGGCGATCAGGGCGACTAAAGTACTGAGGCTCTTCGTCGTAAATGAACGTCGGTCGCGCCGGGCGAGTATTGAGGACATTCTGATCACTCTGCATTGGTTGCTGGAAAAGCTTAGCATGTTTGATACAATTTATGCCTTTTTCTCTTTAATAGGGACACTTTACAAATCAAACTGGTCAATATTCAGTTAAAAGAGGAATTTTACCATATCGAAAAAGACACCTTAAGGGTGAAATCAACCTGAAAAATATCCTTGTTTATTTGGAAAGTGTCATAATAATAGTGAAAGTGATATATTACATTCAATTGCGCGAAAGAGCAACTTCAAAGTAAGCATATTTGTCAGTCTGAGCAAGCCGATTTCAGCAATATTTAAAAATATTTCGATGACATTTTTTCATCAAGCTTTACAGCAGAAAATTCATGAGCCAGCTGCTCTTGTATTGAACATTAGTGGTCAACTTCCGAAAGTGTACTAGAGGAGCAACTGATTGCAGATATTTTGCCTACCACTAGGTCCCTTTGATTGTGCATGTAATGGTGGGCACTTGTGAAATCCTTGTTGTGATGGTACTGAGGCTGCAATTATGGAGCAGTTATAAGCATGATGAGAGAGATCCCGACAGAGATTCTCAGTGAGCTAATTATAATTTGACTAGTGCGACAATACTGTCTAATTTTTCAGAATTATGTAAGTGTAGTAACGAACGCTTCTTGGAGTCAAAAATTCATAACATATTTGGTGCGTTTAGAATTGATGGCTTGCCACTTCCAAACGAGAATACGAATTAAAGTCAACATTTATAAAATACACTCACTTCTCTAATTTGATCTTATTTTGTGCAGAAGACTTGAAATTGGCTCGATATAATTAGGTTATGCACCTGCTTGACGGCCGCTCACAATGACGCTATTGTTATCGGTCTTTATCGGCCGCGAACGGCTGCGAATGGTAGCCTACAGTGACGCGAACGACTGCGACGCAATCGCATACTTGCTTCCCGTCAGTTACCATATTTCCCCTTTTGCAAGTTAGGTTAACTTGGATTGTGCAATGTCAGGAATGCGCACGGGTGCACTTTTCGATGCTTAACCAAACAGACCTATGCCAAAGTTTCATACCGTTTCATACTTCACTCGTCCTACAGCACTAATACCATAAAACAGAATGACCATCTTACCAAGTAGCCATTCAATTTCCCGTGCGTGTTCGTTCCTTGTTGATGCTCATTTTCCTGAAGATTTACTTGAGACATGAGTAAGGTTAGAATAGCGATCAGCTGGCTCGGGTTAGGTGGGCACTACGACTAGTTCTCCTCAAGCTTGTTTCATATAACTGTTTAACACATTGACGACAATACGACCCACCGGTGGGTCGTACGCGTTTGTCAGCGTGGGACCAAACGACCCACCGGTGGGTCGTACGCGAAGAAGAGAGTTGGACTGAAGGGCGCCCGGTACGCGAAGGCTACGGTAATCAGAAGCGCGTGATTTGAACTGCTTTACGTAAGAGTTTGTGGCCATAACAATGCTTTTTGAATGCAAACATTGTAATCAGGCAAGAGTCGCTTTAGGACCTATCTTGTACTGGTCGTCCCTTAGCCCAATAGCTTAGAAAATAAAAAATCGATAATGTCCCACGCGCCAAAAAACGAAAAACGTGCATTGTCGTCAATGTGTTAAACTATTAGAACTGAATGGACTGTCATAATTACAATCGCTGATGGAGTGAATAGTCATTTGTGAGGTGATGATATGAATTCTCTTACACAGCTACTGCACGCCCCATAATAATTATTAT
>NIUQ01000264.1:0-59216 GCA_002796945.1 Plectus sambesii
AGGATGCCTTTCTTCTCTTTAGGGCTCTTTGTCGTTTGTCAACCAAAGGCGTTCCTGATGCACCTGATCCAAAGTCAGTTTCTTTCTTATTCAGTAAAAGGTATCAGCGTCGCATTTAAATCCTTTTCTCTATTGTATAGAAAATTCGAATTTTGCTCCTTCCACAATGGGATTAGTTTGTGAAATTCTGCTTTATTCAACGCATGAAATATGGAGTCTGTTTTAATTTTATTAGAACCATTTGATTTCGCTTGGACAGTTATGAATTAAGATTTTATATGGCTTCTGGGAGAATTTTGCATTTCTCTTTATGATATGAAAATTTTGCTCAAATATGGGCGAAAAAGTTTCGTTTTTCAAACAGTTAACTGTCATGCTACGAATTCTTCACGAATTCTTTCAGCTAGAGTATATTGCTGCACAAATGCTAACTGACGTTGCAGTATGAGCTAATATAATATTTATTTGTATTTTAGAAGCCACGAACTGCGCTCGAAGCTGCTTTCATTAGAGATGCTGCTTTCAATTCTGCAGCACGCTGGCCCGGTCTTCCGAAGCAGCGAGGTGTTTGTCATCGCCATTCGGCAGTATCTCTGCGTCGCTCTGAGCAAGAACGGCGTCAGCTCCATTCCGCAAATCTTCGAAATTTCTTTGGCGATCTTTGTCGAGTTGATGGACAAGTTCAAGTCGCATCTCAAAGTGCAAATTGAGGTTGGTATTTTGACTTCACTGAGGGACGAGCGCCTCTTTACAATCTTATCATTTGAGTGGATCAGTATGCTCTGTTTGTTAATGCACACAAGCATCTGAGTAGTAAGTAGCAGTAGGTAATGAAGGAGAAATCAGCCTGGCGAGGGGGTGTCCGTAAACGACGATTGGGCGAATACCGACAAACAGTTGTAACAAGCGTTTAGTCAAAATAGTGACAGATGATTATTCATCCGTGCGGTATTATGGGATCGCTGTTGCATCGCAAATGAATGTGATCGGGGGGCATGCCGCTGAAGGGTATAATGGGCATAAGGCGGCGTAGAAAAGTGGAAAATGAGTATAATTTTAGTTAAGGCCGAGCATCCTGCGCGTTAATCTTTGCCTCAGCTACCTCATTTCACGGCGTTGCCTAATGCTTGTGTCTTTAGGTGTTCTTCAAAGAGATCTTCCTCTCAATCCTGGAATCGTCGTCCAGTTCCTTCGAACACAAGTGGATGGTGATGCAGGCGCTCAAGAAAATTTGCCTCGACGCGCAGAGTATTGTCGACATTTACGTCAACTACGATTGCGATCTCACCGCCGCCAATATCTTTGAGCGACTCATCAACGACCTATCGAAAATTGCACAGGTTTGAAAGACTCCCCCTTTGGCGCCTACTTCAAACACCATCTTTCACTTTACTTTGTCACTTTTGCGCTCAATTTCGTCAACTTTGCACTGAGTTTCTTCATCTACACATTAAATTCGACCGTCAGGTTGACGAAATTGAATACAAAGGTTGCGAAATCGATTGCCAAAGTTACGATGCAAAGATGAACGATTAGGCTGTCCGAAAACTCTTTACAAAATTTCCCTCTCATTTTTAAATTAAGTTATGGAAGTTTTTGAAAAGGTATTTTGTGCACTCTAGTATAATTGCAGCAGTTTTAAGAAATAGTTCCAGTCGGTAGTTAGGCTCTAATCGTAGGCATCAATTGTGTTTTCTGCAGATGAGACATGGAGCCGAAATTGGCGCGGGCGCGTCGAACGAGCGGACAAAAGAGAAGGAGAAGGCGATGCGAATTATGGGATTGGAATGTCTTGTGGACGTCCTCAAGTGTATGGTCGAATGGTCGCGTGATTTGTATGTCAGCCCCGAACAGCAGCCCGACTTGGGTGCGTTATTTTTGGCGTTTTGTTGTTTTAGAAAAAGCTGACTTTTTGGCACAATTTTAGCGAAAGACGACGGTAGCGGTAATTCACGAGAGGCTTCCATCACCGGCAGCGGCGGTAGTTCTTCCACCCTCACCGCCTCCACTTCTGCCTATCAGTTTGAACAGTTGAAGCAGCAGAAGGAAATCATGGAACAAGGAATTAATTTGTACGTTTCACTGCTCAAGCTTGAATCTTAAACGTTGATAGAGTAAATATGGCGTTACTGCTATGACGAGAGATCATTTGTCACTATTTGATTAAAGTTGCACTGAAACTGCGATATAGCGATGGGACGGACAAAATGAATTTATATTTCGCTTTATGATGCTCTGATTAACAGTTCACCGACTGCGACACAAACTAGGTACAAATTTCTTCTTTAATCACATAATCTTGCTTCAGGTTTGCTCGGAAGCCAAAACAAGGGCTGAAATTCCTGCAAGAGCGCGGTTTGATTGGCACCACCGCCGCCGACATCGCCGACTTTTTCGACACCGAAGAGCGCCTCGACAAGGCCGTCGTAGGCGACTTTTTGGGCGACGGCGATGCGTACGGCCTTTTTCTTATGCGGCCCGAACTTACACTTCACCAACAAAATCCGTTCTTGATTGGTACTAAATGCAGCTAGTGATTATTACAACGCAATGAGTGCTTTGTTCCTTTATTTTATAGTTTATCTATTCTTTATATTTGATCGCTTCGTACACTCTTTATCGACCGCTTATCTTTTGATCAACTTTTTGGATGTTTTTGCAATTTAATGTGATCAGTCACAACGAAGCAGAGGTGAGGGGGTGTTAAAATCACTTGCTGCGCTCATCACTGGTGAAAGAAGGTTTGAGATAGGTGGGGTGTAAGTTCCAGGGATCGTTTTATTCCTCGTCGCTGTCGGTTGTATTTCATTCCGCTCAATTGCAGCTTTTGTAAGGAAATAATGTACGCCTATGTCGACCGAATGGACTTTACCGGAAAGGAGTTTGTCGCCTCTTTGCGCATCTTCCTCGAGAGGTTTCGACTGCCGGGCGAGGCGCAGAAGATCGATCGACTTATGGAAAAGTTCGCCTCGCGTTATTGCGAATGCAATCCCAGGTTTGTCGTTTACACTGCGTTTCTGCATAGCATTGTTCGAATTAATTGTATTCATGCATATTATACCATTTTCATAATAATTAGAACGCTTTACTATTCAAAGAGTTTTCATATGATTTGATTTTTAAAATGTTGGAATGTTCTGCAGTCGAATCAAGATTAAGATACACTTAATCATTTCCTCTACAATGCTGAAACAATTAAGACTTGGAGGAAAAAGAATTTATTCCTCTGCATTCTCTTGTATCGGGATTTTATTGTATTAGAATATTGTAAAAATTATAAGTTCACAGGCAAATAATTTATAAAAATGAATATATCGTTGATTCAGCTTGGGTTTGTTCGCGTCGGCCGATACCGCATACGTCTTGGCATACTCTATCATCATGTTGACAACAGATCTACATAGTCCACAAGTGAGCAATTAAAATTATTCGTCGGTCTCTTTAGACCGCAGTGGTGACTAAATTAATGAGTTATAACATGTAGTGTCATTTTTAAACTTACTGCAAGGCTTCGGTTAGTTTATGCAAGCAGGGCATTGAACAGTTGCCACTAAGACGGAATTATCCAACCAAAATAGAGATGTTATGTTTTAAATTAAAGATGTCCTTTTATTTGATAAAATACTTTTTCGACATTAAAAAAGGGAAATAACTTTTGTTACAACCTATGTTTCAGGTGCGGAATAAGATGACGAAGGAGCAGTACGTGCGGATGAACCGCGGCATTAACGACAGCGCCGATCTCCCCGAACAATATTTATCGGACATTTACGACGAGATCGCCGGAAACGAGATTCGCATGAAGGCCGGCACCAACAAGATTCCCAAGCAGCAGACCAGTACTGCTTTGCCATTCCCGTCAATTTATCATTATCGCTTTGATAAGGACACTTTCTTGATCAAAAGACAATTTTGAAATCAAAGAGAACACTATCAAAATCGTAGAGAACATTTTTTGAATTAGTTTGACAGAAAAACGTCCTCTTTGAATTATAAAATATTTCTGGAAAAGTGGAAATGGTGTATTTGCAAAATTTCTTTTCTTCAGACGCCGCCACCACCGAGCGACTGCGGAAAGTGCTGTATAACGTCGAGCTGGAGACGATGGCCCAGACGGCTAAGGTCCTCATGGAGGCCGCGTCGCATGTGCAGGTCGCCTTTACGTCCGCCACTCACTACGAGCACGTTCGGCCGATGTTCAAGGTATGTCACACTGATACTGCATAGTGTGATTGGAGTTCTATTGATTCCGCTGTTTCAGCTGGCGTGGACGCCGTGCTTGGCGGCTTTCAGCGTCGGTCTACAATCGAGCGACGACGCGGAGATATCTTCGCTCTGCTTGGATGGATTTCGTTGCGCCATTCGGATTGCGTGCATCTTCCGAATGGAGGTACAGATTTTCTTCCTGTTTGACGCATTAATAATGTTGCGTATTTAAGTTGGAGCGAAACGCGTATGTCCAAGCGTTGGCGCGCTTCACGCTGCTAACGGCCAAGTCGGCGTTGGTGGAGATGAAGGCGAAGAATATCGACACCATCAAGTGTCTCATCACCATCGCTCACGAAGACGGCAACTATCTCGACTCTTCTTGGCTTGATGTACGTTTCTGCTCTGTTTCCCCCACTCCTTCCATTTATCGCTAAGCATGTTTTCTGAAAGCATAGGTCGAAAGCCTTGGATCCTGTTTGTACTTTCAAAACTAGACATATTATTTGACATTTAAAATAAATAGTGATTAGAAGGTCCATATGGAACTTATATTTTTATGAAGGGCAGTTTTTTACAACCTTGTGCTCTCCTTTCTTCTAAAAATGATCAAAGAAGCGACTATAATGCTCTAGGCATGCTAAATAACACGAGATATATTGAAATTGTAAACACTGCGAGAGCCATGATAAATCATGCAAGTGTGAGAGGATTAAAGATCGGAAATTAATGATTGATAATCGAGTAAATTTTCAGGTGCTCAAATGCATTAGTCAGCTAGAATTGGCGCAGTTGATCGGTACCGGAGTGCGGCCCGCTCAGTCGTCCCACTCTGGCAAGAAGCATTCGACGCAATTTGATTCTTCTTCCGCAGAATGTACGTCCCTTTTCTTTTCTTTCCTCATTTAACCTCACTATTATACCCTTGTTGCAGACGTCATGCGTAGTAGTGGTATTCATTTGGATCAGAAATTGTTCCCCGGTCTTCAAGAGTCGCTCAATGAGACCAGCTCGCAAAGCGTCATCGTCGCTGTTGACAGGTCGGTTCGCACTTCTTGTGGTTGAGCAAATTTCGGTTAAACATAAAGAGTCCGCCGAGGGGTGTACTCTGTTTCGAAATATGGCGGCGCGTTTTGCTGTTATAATAATTTTTTCGAATAATGAGATATTCGAGAGAACTGCCATAAAAATTTCTAATCAGTGTCGCTATTATCGTGGGGTTAAATGGCTACCGCTAATACTCACGATAAATTCTATGTTAAATGCGTTGAATATCGTTAAGTAACATTCATGAACCGTACCATACCAGAATCCTACTCAGTTTATTTTTAAATATTAGAGCAAATAATACTGACCAAAGTAGTAGGGAATGAAGATCATTTCAGAATTTACCACGGATCGAATCGACTGGACGGCGACGCGGTGGTGCACTTTGTGACGGCGCTGTGTGCGGTGTCGAACGAGGAGCTGTCGAATCCGTCGCATCCGCGCATGTTCATGCTTCAGAAGATAGTCGAGATCTCCTTCTACAATATGGGTCGTATCCGACTGCAGTGGTCGCGCATGTGGGCGATCCTCGGCGAACATTTCAACAAGGTCACTCTTTTTTTCGCTTTCTTTGGGCTGCCGAAGGTGTTCTTTCCTTCTAACCTGCAAGAATGTTCGTTCTTATCGATTCACGTAGAAACATATGTATGTTGGGTGACATTTGCCACCTGCGCTTGTGTGGAGTGTAATTTTGAATGAACGCAGTAGTTTTGCCAGCAAGTTTCGACTATATGTGTGATTCGTTTAAATTTAACTACTCTTCGTCTGTAGAACTCGAAAAATCCTTTCCAAGCGGACGTTTTTTAATTCACTGCAGTGTTACCGTCATCATATGAAGGCAACCACAACGGAGCGCGCATAATCTCGTATCTCTACTAAATTAGCCACGCATAGAGTGTAAAGAGATGAAAATATATTTGATATTAAACTTGCTTTGGTGAAGTAGAATGTTATGGCTGTTTTAGGCTGGATGCAATGCGAATGAGCACGTCGCTTACTTCGCCGTGGACGCTCTGCGTCAATTGTCGACTAAGTTCTTGGAGCGTGGGGAACTGCCCAATTTCCGCTTTCAAAAGCTCTTCCTTCGGCCTTTTGAAGTGATCATGAAGAAAAATCGGTAAGCGGACGAGTGCATGTGAATGAATGATTTTAATAATAATAGTGTAATAATAATTGTTTTTAATTAGAATAAATGATTGAAGCAGATGTAATAAGTAATGCTTGTAATAATCGTTTGATGTGTATAGATCGTTGGCGATTCGCGAGCTCGTTATCGCCTGCATCACCCACATGGTCAGCTCTCAGGCCAACAACTTCCGGTCCGGCTGGAAGAATGTCTTCGCCGTTTTCCACCTCGCCGCCGCTGAGAACGATCAGAACATTGTCGAGGCCGCCTTCAAGACCACCAACGATATCATAAGTGAGTTTTTGATGCTTTATTTATTGCATTACCTCCTCTGAGTTGGCTTCTGGCTTGGATTTTAAGGCCTTTTTGCAGTTAGAGAGTTTTGTCTTTTTGCGTGTTTTGAAATTGAAACAGTGAAATCGTTTAAACAGTCAGCAGACCTTAACTGCTCTCGTAGCCGATTCTGCTCCTTAGCATGGTTTGCATCGTTTGCAGTAGGTCACGTGACTATTTTCAGCGACAACTTTCGACGGACGATTCGGAACGGTGTTGGATTCGTTCCAGGAAGCGATCAAGTGTCTTTCGGAGTTTGCGTGCAATGTCAACTTCCCGGATATTAGTATGGAGGCGATTCGCCTCATTCGACTATGCGCAAAATACGTAGCCGAGAACCCACAGGTGAGCGATTGTCAATGATTTAATTTTTACTTTAATTATAGTTACATCTAAATGTAAGGGAATGCGGGTTAATTAGAAATAATTCTCCTTCATCCGAGTTCTTTCATATTTGCACACCTCTAAGACTGTCAAGTAATAGGTAGCGCTGATGATAAAAAGAGCAGGTTTGACTTTTAAGGCGTCCTGAGAAAATTTTGCTTATTACATAGCAGCCTCATAAGCCTAAATTGTAGTGCTCGGAATCAAAATGAATGTATTTTGGAAACTCAAATGGGCAAAATGTGATGATTTTCTCTGAGTCGCTTGCTGAAAATTCTCATTCTACAGTTTCACTTGTATATTGCACTACAGCGCGCACAGCGAAGTGTAAATAATAAAATCTCTTAATTCGGGACTTTATACTTAGTGTGTCATTTCAGCAATTCGTCGAGCACCAATACGAAGATGCCGCCTCGATCCCGGAGTCGCAGCGCATCTGGGTACGCGGCTGGTTTCCGATCATGTTCGAACTGTCGTGCATCATCAATCGCTGCAAACTCGACGTCCGCACTAGGTACGATTTTCCATCTTTTCATGAGTTCGCTACTCCGTGTTTTATACTTATAGCTGCGCTCTGGTGTACTTTAGTTTAATGACAGCAACACATTTAATTGCACAATTTACTTTTGAATTTCCGATCGAATGTACGGCATAGTTGCTATTTTATAAGTCGCAGTCTGTGTGAAGCACTGCGAAGTCGAAAGGCAGTCACTTTACTCTTTGAAGCAAAAAAAGTTTGCCATAAACATGGAGAAACGTTAAGCTTCCAGTAGAATTTCATCACAATTGCCAATAAGATTTCGCTATCATTAATAATTGGTTGCGATATCGCAAGTAGAAGTCTGTTAAACGTCGTCTTTTGCAGAAGTCTCACCGTCATGTTCGAGATTATGAAGACTTACGGCGGTCAGTTCAAACCCGACTGGTGGCGAGATTTGTTCCGCGTTGCGTTCCGNGAAGACTTACGGCGGTCAGTTCAAACCCGACTGGTGGCGAGATTTGTTCCGCGTTGCGTTCCGCATATTCGATATTATGAAGCTGCCCGAACAGCAAACAGAGGTACGTCCGACTTTCTGTCTCATGATATCGATTTCGATTTATCGCACATTATTCATTTCCATTTTCTTTAACTATTCCCGATCACGAGCAAAAATTGACTGCGCTTGAATGAGCGGTTAATTGTTATGGTATCGACACATCGTATCAGGGATGTCGATATCGAATGAAATTTTCATCGATCCCGATCGATTTTGCGATGACAAAAAAGCCAGGCGATAAAATCGCGATTATTATCTTCAAGAAAACTTCAAAGTTGACGTTAACTCAGAGTTATGACTCTATAGATTGAGGCTGTCTCAGCTTCATGAGATGGCTAAGTAAATGATAGCGATTTCAATATAATATTATGCAGTTGCCAAAACGAAACACTGAGCCTGACTATCGATATCGCAGCATAAGAGCGTGAGATGATGAGTTGAGATAGAGCGATTATATCCGTTCGTTATAGAAAGCTGAATGGATGATGACAACGTGCAATCACGCCCTTTACGCTATCGTCGACGTCTTCTCGCAGTATTACGACACATTGTGCGCCGTTGTGTTGCCCGACCTGTACGATCAGCTCTACTGGTGCGTCCAGCAAGGTACGTTCGATCTTCCACCATCGATATTGTTTGAATAATTTGAACAAATTTAAGAAAATGAACAGTTGGCTCGCTCGGCTATCAACTGTCTCGAGAATTTGGTCATTTCCAGCGGGCTCAAGTTCTCCGAACAATTATGGCAGCACACCATCGAGCTGTTTCTCAAGATATTCAATTGCACAATGCCCCACACGTAAGTTGATTTCATGGGACGTCTGATGTATTCTGTAGTAGAGAAAAGATTGCGTGAACGCGGGTGATTAGGTCAACTTTCTTTAAGGAACAACTCTAGTTATCCTGATAGCAATCATGACTGCTGAATATTTTGTATTCGCTCATATCCTAACAAATATTATCGAACTATAGGCGTATGGTTAAACCTGATAAATAAAAAGCCGGTGCCAGTAAATTTCGTAAATTTACCATAAGAAATTAAATGGCAATGGCTCTATTTATTGACTCGATCATGAACTGCGACGCAAATAACTCCTTGACGTTCAGGCTTCTGACATGGGAACCCGACGCACCGGTGAGCTCTCCGCAGATGCAGCGGTCGTACAGGAAGTTGTCGGGCCAAGACAGCTCTAGCGATCATGACGCGCCAGTAGGTGCTGATACGGACATAACGCAGATGGCGCCTCACGACCGAACGATGCGACCGAGCGCCGTGCAAGCGGCGACGGTCACTCGCACATCGTCAAGTAACAATTCGTCGCCCACTCCGAATCGCCTACCCGCGTTGATGACCAATTCTTCCGACGCCGTGTTCACCGGCCTGCTCATCCGCTGCGTCGTCCAGCTCGAACTCGTCGAGGCCGTCAACTCCATCGTCTTCGGTCCAGGTACTTCGCGCAAGGACGAACGCCACGCCATTCGCTCGTCGTCCGTGTCGTCGCCGACCGACGCGATGCCTACCTCCAACGGACCCGTCTCTTCCGACGCACACGACCTGCAGCAGATGGAAGAGCAGGTCAGACACGCGCTGATGCTTTTGTGTTTAATAAATGCTCTCTGCGCACTTATGTAGTCAACATTTCTCGATCAGTGAGGAGAAATCAAACCATACACCTTAATTGGCAAAGATGAGCTCGCCTTTCGGTGATTGAACACCGTTTTTCACTTAGAGTGGTAGTCGTTTCTAGGGTTTTTATGTGGGTAAATTGAAAGAAAGAAGCACTATCGACTTTGGAAGCAGTTTGCCATATTCAGTCTAACATTTCTTGTTCCTGATGGAGCAAATTTTGACTATAGTTTGCTTACGAATTGCTTTATTCAGGGCATGTACTGCCAGCTGTCTTCATGCCAGCTGTTCTCATTGGTGGACTGTCTGATGGATTCTCATCGGTTTGCGAAGCAGTTCAACGCAAATCAG
Source organism: Plectus sambesii (assembly GCA_002796945.1). Classification (NCBI taxonomy): domain Eukaryota; kingdom Metazoa; phylum Nematoda; class Chromadorea; order Plectida; family Plectidae; genus Plectus; species Plectus sambesii. The sequence continues at coordinate 10,112 of NIUQ01000264.1, forward strand.
GCTCAGCGAACATTGCTGTGGAAAGCGGGCTTCAAGGGACGCACGAAGCCGAATTTGGTGCGCCAGGAGACGTTGAGCTTGCGCTGCGCGTTGAAGATTCTCTTCCGCATGTTCGCCGATGAGACTCGTCCGCGCAACGATGCTAGAGAGGTCAAGAATCGCCTAATCAGGTACAGTAGATATCCTTTATAACGGTTTCAGTTATGACGGTTATTGGCTTATGATGAGATCAGAATTTGATAATCATCCAAGCGAAAATTTCGAGTATACAACTGTAATGTGGGACGACTGCCTTGCTATGATATTATTAGAATCGTAATGAAGCAGCGTGCATACCCTACTACAATAACAACCACGCAATTTCGCAACATGCAAAGAAACACGATGCGGTATCCCTGAAGGACGGGGGCGAAGTACGCTTTTACAACTGCTTTATTTAGCGTGTGTCGCGAAGCTTTGGAATACTACGTGCAGCTGCAATCGGAGCAGCACCGCGAGTCCTGGCTCTATGTTGTCCATCTGATCCTGGAGAGATCAGAGGCCATGCCAGATGACCACGTAAGGATGTTTACTCTTGTAGTTCACCATGCGTTATTTGTTCACTGCTTAAAACTTGCCTTAACTGTCAAATGATTAGGATCCGATGAATGTTTTTTTTGAAAATTTCGAGGGAGAACGCCGTTCACATTGAGACGCTGAAATAACGCGTGTCTGTGTCAGTCGTTTTTGCATTCGACATATTGTTTACTATTAGGTCGTGTTTATTTCTACAGAATATCACGTGTTGTTTTGGACTTTTAAATGCTCAGTTAAACCCAGTACATCAGGGACGAGGCTAAGGATGAGCGGAGGGAAGGAAATCGACCGGTTTTTAGAAGGTTACCATCGATTTTCACGTATATTGATTTTTGCGAATGTCCTCGGTCTGCCCTCGGTCGTTTCGACTGCCCCCAAGCTCGGCGCATGTCGTAAATATATTGCTCAGTGATTTGATTGATTATTGAGCTTAAAGGATCGTCTCGTTTCAGTTTGCGCTACTAGGACGCTCATTCTCTCTGCTACTCTGCCGTCTGATCGAGCTCAACGAACGGCCCGAGATCCGCACGCTATTGCGTAAATTTTTAGAGCGGTCGCTGCTCATGGGCGCCGCTGGTTGTGACGCCTGATAATTCCCCGTTTCTCACCGTCGTGCAACTTCTTTCCGTCTGTGTTTTTCTGTGTTACTTCTTCTGGCTTTGTTAACTTTATTAGAATCTGGCTATATTATTGTTGTTCGGCATCGTCGTGGGGTTTGATGAAGATTCTTTCACTACTGCACATTATTTTACTACATACTGATAGCGTGGAGCGTTGTTATCTCTCGCGTGTACTGTGGTTGTTATTTTTGGTGGCACGCTTGCGACAATAAACGTTGCTGAGGAATCTGCGCGGAAGAGGATGCGCGCCATCATATGGTGACGCACACGCGGCCATGTTTGCCCATCGCCGACGCCGACTTGTAGGCGGGTGGTGCGATGAAACATTTACCCTACCGAAACTTGACGCAAATGCCTCCAAGTGCTAAATGAGAGAAATGTAGAGCGCTGGAAATCCAAGTCGCCGATGACGCTCGCGCCCCTGCCGCCTCGTCCAACTTGTCCACGGCCGTCTGCGATGCGAGGATATTAGGCGCCGGACGAGCCGCGCCGGACTGGGCGGGCCTTATCGTTGTACGCCAACATTTATAGGCGTTTGCTTATACAAGCCGTAAACACTGGCCGGTCTGGGACGGTCGGCGGCGGCTCTTTCAGCCGCGACGTATGCACGGACGTCATTCGGGTTGTCGCCGACGACGATTGCCGATCCATGCCGACAATGCGACAATGCGCATCTGACTGGCGACGATTTGTGTAACCGACCGGCTATAGGCGCGCCGGGCCGTCCGTGTTTGTGGTGGTCGCGGGGAATGCGCGGCACTCTCGCCATCCTCGCGACCACCGCTCCACATTCCCGCAGCTGACCGGTCGCTCCAGCGGCGCCTCACACGTGCTCAAGGCCGAGCGGCGCGCTTCGCTGTCGGCGTCGTCGTCGTTCCGCCCTCCAGCCGCTGCTCCCACTCCGGTGCTTCCACCACCTCCGTCCACTCTCTCATCTTCCCTCCTCCGCGTTCGCTTCCCTCCCGCTGCTCGTCATTCTCTTCCCTCCTCCTCTTTCCTCCCCCAACCGCTTCATTGGTCACCAGCGCGGGCGATCGCTGCAGGCTTTTTTCGCGCCGTCCGACGTCGAACCGGCCCTCCGGCGACAGCGGCGGTGACGGTCGATTAGATGCGAATAGGCTATTTGCGTGCGCCAGTCGGGTTCGTATGACGACGATCAGCGCGCCGCAACTGCCTACAACTCGGTAGTACCCCCGGGCGCCTTACTACACCGGTGCGTACGCCGGCGCGCTCAACAAGTCGTCGTCTTCGTCGCCCGGCCGCGAAAGGAGGCGAGTGAAACGAGATCTCAGCGTCCTGTTCCCTTGCACCTTTGCGCGTAAATAAATGAATACAAATCGTCGTCGTTCGCGCCGACCATACGTTCGTCTTCTTATACGCGTCGGTCCGTTGTCGATCCGTCGGCTCGGCGTCGTCGGCGGTCAGCGCCGCGGCTCTGGGCTGAAACAAATGTGCGCGAACGCGATGCGGTTGCAGTGGGGGCGGCGTGTTTGACGGAGCATGAACTTGCGTCAAGGGCCACCGACGCCGTCCGGGCCTCCCCCAGTGGAACTTCCGTCGCTTTGACCAAAAACAGTCGCCGGGCTTCCGCTCCCGAGTTTACGAGTAGTAGGGAAGCTGCTTAAGCAGCGGGACGTCGACGGCGTAGCGACCTGGACGTCGACGCCCTTGTTGGCTCCGCGTCGTCCGCGCGCTGTCCAAAAGTGTAAAATTATCGTCGGTTATGTTTCAGGTTAGTGCTTCGGAGCATTCACCAGACGCGCCGACCCGTCGGCGTCGACATTACAGTCAGTTCGTCGGTGTTGTGCACTGCCCGCCTGCCTGCGTGTCTGCCGAGTAGGCAGAGAATTGCATCGGAAGACTGTCATCGACTCCTCCAACGGTTTGGCGTCGGCCGCCCCAGTCGCCGCTAATGGCGCCGATAGACGCCGAAGAAACAGACGCGAGCAGAATGCCGCCCTCCGCGGTCCAATAGCGACCGTGGCCCGGGCGCAAATTGCGTTTCGGGACTTGCCGAGCAGTTTCTTCGTCCACTTTGCGTCACGGGAAAAGTGGATTTCTCTGGCGACACCGTCGGATTTCAGACGGACCACCTCCGCCCGACCGCCGCTCGGGGCTTCGCCAGCCTCCCCCGGACCAGTGGCCCGCGTGGGTGGGCGCTGCTGTTCTGCCGTTATTGCTAATTTATTGTCACCGACCGAGCCGGTAAGAGGCTGTGTGGTCGAGCGCGTCACCGCCTAATTGACTCGACTGCCAGCGTCGCCACTCAGTCGCCGACGACCGCCGGTCTGTGTCTGTCTGCTTCATGACACTCCGATCCTGCTGGCGGTTCACTTCCGCCCCTTTAATAGTGACTTTTATGGTCACCGCTCTGTTCGCGTCTGCTGCTCGCGCCAGGACAATAGCGCTGCCCAGTTTCGACGGCAATCGAAGGCACGAGCGGTCGTCCATCGCCGTCGCCGAGTTGGACGCGCTCAAACGAAGCGTCGACCAGTTGCGTGAGACGCTCGGCGAGGCCGTCGTCAGGCCGGACGACCGCCAGCACAACGCCTTCACCTACGAGATCGACCAGCAGGTCGACAACGACTTCTGGCCGCAGACCGAACACTCGCGACAGCATCCTTTGCGCCATGGACAAAAGGATCACTGGAAGAGACGGCAGTTCGACTCGCCCGAATCCGTCCAAAATTCCGCGACAACCACTTTTGCGCCTTTCGAGGGCATTATGAATATCAAGGCGGGCATCAGGACTATTACCGCCGCCACCGCCGATGACTCGTTCATTCCTGCGCCTTCGCGTCGCAGCGGAGACAGCAACGACGCCGGCGACGGCGACGTCGACGATGCGGCGGAAGAAGCGCCGGTCGACGACGACGCCGACGTCGAACAATCAGCTGAGGACGACAGCCCATCAGCTGACAAGTTATCGCATCGCGCTCGCCATCGGCATCACAATAGGAATAATCGCCGACGACGCAAAGGTGAAAATATGCGCGCGTTTACGGTAACTGATGGCTGGCGTAGGTCATTGCGGGTGACAGCCGATAAGTGACTCAACAGCCGCGGGAAGCGATCGGACGTGCGCGGGGACAAAACACGCCGATCAACCGGTATTCTTCTGACTGACTGTGTGTGTGTGTGCGTGTGCGCAATCATCATCATCGCCGCTTGTGGTCAGAGTTGAGATGCTCGCCATCTGCGTTGTTGAGATGCTCGCGCATATCTGCATTGAGCTAGAAAAACGGTGCAGTATATATTGCTATCGTGAGGGGGGATCGCGGACGAGATTTGGTAGACGAGATTGTCGGCGAGAAGTGCGCATTGTTTTGGTGGCGTCGCGGGCGGAGGACGAGGGAGATGGGACACGGAGGGGAAGGCGATATGTGTTTTTGCGCTCGGCTGCGTGGAGAGACGTCGTCATGATTTCCCGCGAACGAGTGGTTTGTTTGCGATCGCGTCTCCGACCCGGCGCGGCTGCCGGGAATCGACGTGATCAAGCACCGGTCGGAGCGCGGAGCTGGTTTGCTCGCGCCGCCGAGTGTGCCGTCTGGCCCGGTGGGTCGGGCCACCCGTCCGGCGACAACACCGTCGCCGCCAGCGCCGAATGCCTAACATTCCTCACTCTTCAACGCGAGCCGGCCACTTCGCAATTGAAATGTCCAACGACGCCGTCTAGCGGATCGAAGACCATTCGTTGCGCGACGGCCGCGACCGGCCGTGGATGACGGAGGCGGAGGAGGAGGAGGAGAGTGGGGGGAGGGGGAGGGAGCGCAATTAGCACAACGCTTTGACAACGCCGTTTGTCGGCGTGCACGCGACGACGGCGAGTCGCGTCCATCCATCTTGCCGATCGGATCGCCGGCCGACGACGACGTTCAGCGACACAGTTTAGGCCCGGGCCGCTTGGTGCGCACCGCCGACAACGTTCGAACAAAGAGTACTGTTTCAGGCTGTCCGACAAACAAACACGGTCGCAAGCAAATTATGTGCCCGTCGAAGAGTTCGCGCAACTACGACGTCTGCATCATCGCCGACCAGTTGTGCGACGGCATCGAGCACTGCCCAGAGGGCGAAGACGAGCACCCTACCAACTGTCTCTTCTACAAGACCGTAAGCGGATTGAGCGTGCGCCCGCGCGAGCGCATCACCGTTCAACAATTAGCGCATTCGTTATGTTTGCAGACAAAAGAGCACCTGAAGCAAGTGTACAACACCGTGGTGGCGCTCGCCGACCACGTCGTCAAGTCGGAGGACCGCCGCGAGGAGTTATGAACGAGCTAGTTTGTTCTCCACGGTGACGGTATAGCTGCTAGAAGACAAGGACGTCGTCTCCCGTCGCGTCCTCGAATAACCGTGATTCTGCGTAGTTCGGGCCAAAGACCGAAGTGATCTCAGCCTTTGCGCATGACAAAGAGCCCGTTCGTGTGCTACAAAGGCTCGCTATTCTTCTTTCGTTCGTTTCTTTTGTTCGTTTCGTTTTCCTTCACTCGCGCAATGCCTGTCGCGTCGCACCGTTGTTACCGTAGTCCACCTGCACCCACCTCTCTTCACTTGTGGCCCCGGCCTCCCGATCGCCGCTCACTCGTGTGGCGGTCGACTGGCCGGCAATCGATTCTCTCCCCGTCTAGCAGGCGAACAATAATTCGCGTTCCGTTTAAAGTTCAGTTATTATTTGTTGGTGACAATCTCGTTGGGTTGTGTTCGCGTATTGCCGCCAAAAGTTCTACGTATAACACGGTGCTTTTTGCAGTTTACACAGCGTGATGGTCTTGTTGGTCATTCGCGCGCAGAGCAGCAGCAGCGTCAGGGGCGGGCTGGCGGGGGTCTTGTTGTGCAATGCGACAACAAGACGGCAAAAACTCGGCGTCGCTCACAAACCGGCGCGCGAGGAATGCGCTCTTAATTCGATCACCGGCTCAAACCGCAACTTCGGCCGCCGCCCTGGCCGTTCTAATCGCATCGACGACCGACCAACTTTCCTCATCTCATCAGTCAGACCGACGCGATGCGATTAGCTACGCTACCGTACTCGGCCCCCATTTCTGCGTGCCAACGCCTAAATTCTTGTTGTCCCAACTCCACCAGTTCGGTTAGACAGTCGTCGGGTTATCCGTAGGCTCAATTGCCGTCCAAGCGTTGAGCACATTTCTCACTGTGAAAGTGTCGCAAAACTTACGCAGATTGACAACTAAGAGGTCGTAGCGGTTAATGACCTGTATTGACTGACCGCCGTTGTCGACTTTCTTTTTGACGGTTTTGTACATTATCGGCGTCGGGGCCAATGGCCAATGAATGGATAACCCTCTAGTCGCGACTACTGCGAAGGATGAACCGATGGCGATTGCAAGCGTTCTCCAAAAGAGTGGCGTCATTTATATGAATAGCGTGACATACGGCTGAAGAATAGAAAAAAAGTATGTGCGCACGTGCGAGGAAGAACAGTGTTTTAAAAGGAGAACGGCAGTCAGACAACGTGATGATGGACTTCCTCGTTCAACTGGATACGATCTACGGTCTGACTGTGACCGGTGACAGATCGAAGGCAACGACGAACAAACACAGAGGAACGGGTTCCCCGAACGTTCGTCAGCGACGATAATGCCGATAAACAGACAAAAATTGCGAAGAACGCCGACGCAACGTAGACGGCGGCGCAGCAATCCTATCCATTGTTGCGATTATGACGCGAGCGATGTTCATGTGAAACGCCGATCGCAACACAACGTGCGCAAAAACAATCACACGAATCGAACTCGTCAACTCGGCCTGGCGCAATAAAATCAATGATCGCGCAATTTATGCACTGGAACGCTGCAAAAAAAGACGCTCGCTTTTGACGGAGGCCGAATAGAACTGGTCGATTCGACGGCGATTATATCGTGAAATCGCTTTATGACCACTTAGCCGAACGACGACGACGACGATCATAATCGAAGACCGCAAAATATTTATTCTCGAACAATAAACAATAACAGTAACAGATTTAACAACGCCGATTTAAGTGCAGTCGTGAAAATTCCATCATCGATATCACTAGTCCTCTTATGAACCCGAATTTACACACTTCTCCAAAGCGAAACTGGACCAAACGTCCACGGCGGTTATCTGGAAATGACGTTCTCGTGACACAACGGGCGCGTGAATGAGTATTGAAATTGATTACGTGCGAAATGACCTAAATGACGCCTCGTTCAATCATCCTTGGTACTGTGGCGCTTGGGGTTGTTGGCGGCGACGAAGTGGAAGAGGACGACCAGGGCGAAGATGGTCACGCCCATCAGGTTGGCGAATACGGCGAGCTGAGTGTCAGTAATCATTCTGGTCCGGGCACTTCTTTGCACTCAAACAGCTCAAATGGAAAGAGGTACCGGTTCCTATAAAAGAGCAGAATACATGTACCTCAAGCCTTCAAATGTGATTTACACGCCCTTGGGCTGTGCACACGTGCGCGCGTGCATTTGGCAACGAACGAACATATTTGATTGCGTTGTACTAAAAGACTGAGAACAAGGGACGATCTTTTCCTCGTAAAGAGCAGGTTTCTCCTTTACTTCAATCACATCTACAGCTCTCTCACGATCCCGGTAGTTCTCAGCGCTCGAGTCACACAAGCTTCATTCTTATCTACGATGCGCCGCAGCTGATTGTATCAATAGAAACTAGCGATTGTTGCCGAATACAATAGATGCGAAATGCAGTAGAGTTTGTTCATACCGGTTTCGCTTAGACAAGTATTTCGTTTATACCGGTAATTTTAGTCGGTCTCAAAGCGTAGCATATCTTTCTATACAATGAAGTTTACTTATATTGGTATTTCGCGTATACCGGTAATTTTTGCCGGTCCCGCAAGTATCGGTATAAACGAATTTCACTATAAGATCAAGTAAACGGTACTCCTATAACGACGCAATGACTGCGGGGCCTATCGACGCGTTAATCTAATGGCTGTTTACGCAAGACATGCAGTGCAAACTTCAAGTAAAGATCAAAGAGAACGAAACTGATATTAATAACACCACCCGAATGTTTTTCCCCTGATTACTTGCAAAACATTTGCAATGAATGTCTGCAAACTCGTTCAGGACAACAAAGTATGCTTTCGGATGAAGCAACAAACTAACAATGGTAGCATTACGCGGAGCTATCACTAGCCTAGAAACATTCTCACTATCGTTTCAGTTTCCGATCCGACGATTTTAGCGCTCGCGAAAGCAAGAAGATCACGATAATGACGACTGAGCATTCAAACCTGAAGAAACATCCGCGATAGCAGTCTAAATGATACAAAAATGGAAGCTGCGCCCTATGAAAATAATATGTACACTTAGAAAGCTCAAATGAGCTACATAAAAGTCAAGCTTTGAAGCAGTTAAGCTTAAGAATTGAGTCGGAGACTCTCTCGATTACGACTTGAGGGAAGTTTTACTGTAGTAGCAGTCGCAATTTGTGCATGCAAAACGACATGAACAAACGATAACGTGGCCTTTGCAAGAATCAATAAATTGAGTATCATTTGAAGCGTGGAAGGAACAGTTTTCGTCTGCACGCAATCAAAATTGCCTGAATGACGTCCGTTTCAGAGAGCGAAAACTCTTGATTACGTCGAAATTTTAACTTCGACCTTGTCTGACGGCGGAGTCGACTGATTTAAAAAGACCACTGTTTGCGCTGCATCGGCGATTTATTTAATATCTTCAGTTGCGCAATGTCGGACGATCGTTTTGTGAGCCAAACTGAGTTGGACGAACAGAAAAAAAAGCGACAAGAAGAATGGGAAAAAGTTCGAAGTGCCGACCAACCACTCGGTAGGAAGAATTTATCAACAGAAATGCTTTTTAGCGTTTGATAGCTTTAACGGTTTTTCTCTTGCAGAAGCACCCGATGAGGAGTACGACCCGAGACCGCTGTACGACAGACTGAAGGAAGTTCGCGACAAGAAACAGGCAGAATTTGAGGAAGATCACAAATTCAGTAGGACCTTTGATACTTTGCAGCGCTTACATAATCGTGTCCTAAGCTCTTTTTAAGCTATGTTCTACCTCGTTCTAACATGATTAAAAGCGCTGAGTATCGCTGAGAATTACTTGGGACACGATTATGTCACCAGCAGTCTTATGTGAGTGAATGTAAAATGATATTTTGCAGAAAACATGGTTCGTGGCTTGGACACGGAAGAAGTTGGCTTCTTATCGATGGTGGACGATATAAAGGCTGCAGAGTTGCGAAAGAAGAAAGACGAAGAGAAAGAGTTGCTTAATGAAGTTCAAGAGGCAAAAGCCAAAGCGATGCTTGAAGAACAAGAAGCGCACCTGAATGCGATCGGCGCCGGGCCATCCACCTCCACCAGAAGCAAAGCGGCCACGGCAGGCAAGCAAAACAAGCAAGCTCAGCTGCTCAGCGGCGCCATTAAGCGAAAAAGGTTGCTTTTTATTGGCCGCATTTTTCTAATCTGCAACGGGGCTGGGAAAGTCAGTGGATGGAGGAAGAATCAGTCTTCGAGCATCACGGTTTTGAGGATAGGAGCGAAGCCATCTTAGGGGAAAAGTCGAAAGATTTGTTCGACTCTTGATCTTAAACCATGACCTTGTGAAAACTGATAGCGTTTGGGGCTAGAGTTCAAAGCCACTTTTTGAGATCGAAAAATGACATACAATTTCGAGGAAGGGAAAGTTGCACACCTATCATAACCTCACATACTTTCGCTATATAATAAAAGAATTTCAGCACGGCCGCCGTAAGTGAAGTAGGCGATCAAAGCGAAGAGAAGAAAGCGCGCCCAGACGGTCAATCGGCGTCGAACGGCGCCGTGTTGGTAGTTGGCGAGCCAACTGCATATGTGGACGTAGGACTGCGTCCGACAGCGATGACGTGCCTTGGCGTGTTGCCAGGCTTGGCCGACTACGACGCCTCGAGCGGCTCCTCTTCCACCGACTCATCTGACAGCGAGAACGACGACGCCACGCTCAACACCGCCTTCCCCGCCAACCAGCAGGCCGCTACGGCCGCCCCCGCCGCCGCAGAACGCAGCGTTCGACGACAGAGCAGCCAGACCAGTCAAGCCAGCAATAATTCGCAGTCCAATCAATGAAAGCGCTCATACTATTGCCTCGCTTTGCATTGTTCATGTATTTTCTCATGTTAATGATCATCAGTGGAAGATTTGTTCTTGATAGTTTAAAGAAATGACCTCTCGACTTTGCCCAGCATCGTGGACATTGTCTCGAGTGGACAGTGCGGTTGGCGATTCGTTTCGTACGATGTGCCAAAGGCAGTACATATATATGACTTTCGTGTTGCATTTAGAAACTTCTACAACCGACTATAGTTTGATTAGATCTTATTACTACATACCCACCTACAAATGATTTAAAGATATAGCCTCTGAATGGCTGCTTTTACCCCAAAAGCTTGAAACGACCCTTAAACGATAGGAGTGCTCGCTATTGATCGACGTCGTCGCCAAAAGTGACAGTTCCAGGGGGCCAGAATTTGTCATTTTGGGATCAAAGTTTAAGAACTAGAAATCATTCTCAATTGAGCTGACTTTGCGTTTTTGTTTCGGGAGACGGGTCTATGGATTGGGTGGGGCACAATCAACTGTGAGGGGGTGACGTTATATTGAAGTCGTTTGATCTCAGATGGCAGCAGTGGATCCTGACCATGTGGCGCAGCACTACAACGCCGTTCCCGAAAAGGGCGTTGCTGAAAGAGTGAAAAGTCGTATTTTTTACCTTCGTAATTTCAACAACTGGACGAAAAGCATGCTCATCGGTAAGGTCGATAATTCAACATACCTTACGTAACTTGAATATTTGCCGAACCCCATTGTGCTGGTTTGTTTAAACCAGTTTCCTTTTTTTGAGTAGTTCTTTATATCTAATCAACTGTGTCTGTCATTTCTGCCACCCGAATAAACTCGGAAGTTGAAGATGAATGCATTTTTGGCAAGGTATTATTAATTGAACTCTTAGTTTACTTTTGGCATTTATATAAATTTAGTAATCTTAAGAGATATAAGCAATAAATTAAAGATGTAAATCGGTCACAACGAACCGCTTCGTAATGCGTGGCGCAAGTGGCAGGTGTAGCTGGATGTAGAGAGCTATTGATAAGTAAATGGACTGTTGTTATAATTTGGGTAAATTAGGAATTTACTTTGATCATTTAGAACGGTAAAACAAAAAAAATCTGTCAAAACGACGAAAGTAGGTTGGTTAAAAATACATCTAAAAATGAAAGACTATTACAAAAACTTAAGATATATCAGCATATTGTATGGCGAGTTATTTTCAGGCGAATTCTTACAAAAATTGGAGCATAATGGCATCCGACACGCAACCGTACTCGATCTGTGTTGCGGTAAGGGCGGCGATCTGCTGAAGTGGAAAATTGGCCGTATTGAACGACTCGTTTGCGCGGGTCAGTCCTTCTTACTATGGCAGTTTTATCTAATTCGCCTATTTTAGACATAGCGGAAGTATCGTTGGCGCAGTGCGAAGACCGTTACCGAGAGATGCTCGATCGCGCTAAGCAGGAACGCAGGCAAAATGATCTCTTCACCGCTGAATTTATCAGCGCAGACTGCAGCAAAGTGCGCAATTTTGAACTGTAAATGGGGAATGTTTTTGTTTTTTGGGATGTTTTGGGAAGAGGAATGCTGTCAAAAGGAATGTTGTCACGTTAGTCGTCGGACGTGCAGTCCTGAACACACAACTGGCTTTAGTATGATGTAAGATTGCATCAGGTATCCGTGGAACTCTGATTTTAGGTTATAGAATCCGAGTAAGGTGGCTTTTATTAAGACATAGACAACAACGTGACAAAAAGACGGTGACAAAATCGAGCATGAACTGTAATTATACCCGCAATTTTTTCATCAGAAGAAAGCTGAGATCGAATCGAACAAGCTATTCCGGAAGTTGGTAGCATTTCTAGCAATCTAAACACGTAAATACCAGGAAACGATTGCTATTCTATGGTAAAAATGGTTTTTTTCAGTTAAAAATTAGCTCATCGTTGCCTAAGTTCGATGTTAGGTTTTGCAGTATATTTTAGACTTGGGGATGTCCAACGAAAGGAATGTAAGAATAGTTTAGTTTCACTAAGGTTTTCGTTTACTTTTCCTTTCATCCATTATCGTTGTGGCTTGAAATTTTAGCATAAAAAAGTGTTTGACGTTTGCTCTTTCCTTTGACAGAAGCGACTGCGCGAGGCGTACGAACAAAAAGACATCCGCTTCGACTTGTGCAGTTGTCAATTCTCGCTTCACTACTCGTTCGCGAGCGAGCAGCAGGCTCGACGGATGCTGCAGAATGCTTGTGAATCTCTGAAACCGGGTGGCTACTTTATCGGCACTCTGCCCGACGCAGCTCGAATATTGTGCGCTTTTTTTCTTTGCTTCACTGCATATATCGGTATTTCTCGAAAATATCCCCCCTCCAAAGTTATTTTTTGAGTCGCGATAAATAAGCTTATGAGAAACTGATTTATGTTACAGGATCTTTCATCATAAGTTATCACTTTTGCTTTCAAATTGGTCAATCTGGCATTCAATGAAAACGATAGTTTGACAAAAATGACGAAATTGAATACAATGGTAACGAATTATGATGAAATACTCTGTAAGCCAGTTTTTTCAAAGGTAGATGCTACGTAATGGTCCACGATTAGTTTCACAAGATTTTATTCCGTAATGTGATATAATTACATTTTGACAGGAGTTATAATTTATACTGATTCCGCTTTAAATTCAATAGTTCAAAAATCAAATTCAACGCATAATATGTTTACTGTTGAAATTAAATTATTCTCAGCTCTTATTATGGAAACGTGTTTTCTTATTTGAAAATATAAATGTTTTTCTATGTTGTGATTTATGACGTTTAAACAAGTGTTCTTTAATGAAGTGTACAATTTAGTGATTAATTTTCTCCTTATAAGAGAATGTCGATCGTACGCAATATCAGTTGCATTTTTCAGCCATTGCATAAAGAACGCCCCGGCTGATAGCGCGGGCAAGTATGCGAATTCGGTGTGTTCCGTCGAATACGAAGACAAGGAGGGACTGAGCCGAGGCGAGCAGCCTCCTCTCTTCGGTGCCGCGTTCCACTTCACTCTCGATGAAGTCGTCAATTGTCCCGAATTCCTCGTCCACTTTCCACTGCTTGAAAAGTACGCTTCATTCGTTTTTGCTATGTTTGCATGCAATGTTTGTTTGCTTATAAGTGGCTGTGTACCGGGAAAATGACTGGATGGGCTCGGAAGCCCTAAATAAGGTATCGCAGTGGAAGTTGGATTAATGCAACTCTGCGTGATCCTTGTCAAAAGCTGCATTTGTTCCACTCCTGCATTCTTTCGGGTTCCTTCAGCATTTTAAGCATAGGACATGGCAGCTTAGGTATAGCGATACTTAATTGGTGTTTTACTGTACTTATACCGATGTAAGCGCGCATTTCCATCCATATACTAAGGTAGAAAATGAAGAGCAAAGCAGAGAGAAGATTCAGATAAGTTTGGATTTATTTCATTTTAAATCCTGAATGTTTATTTTGAAAGAAATTGTCGCTCGCAAGAAAAACTGACGTCGATTTTTAGATTGCTGGAAGAGTGGAACATGGAATTGGTGTACAAGATGCGCTTTCCGGAGGCGTTCGACAAGTTCCTGAAAGACAGCAAGGAGGGGCGAGGACTGCTGGGACGAATGCAGGCGTTGGAGCCGTACCCGGCTGAAGAAGAGGAGGACGTCACCCCAATGGGCGACAAGTCCGAGTACAAGACGGCAGAGTATAATCTCAGCAAGTTGGAAGAGGAGCAAAAGGACGGCGGCGACTCGCGACGACCCATCAAAATCGTAATTTGATTTATCGGCCCTTTCGTGTTATGCTCGCGTCACACCCACCTCTATATTAATCGCTTGCGAGCAAAACAAGATCTCCAATACGTCATCCCGCCGCCGTCACCTGCAAATGCGCCAAATTTGAACGCTGCTATAAATAATTAATGCTTCAAATATATTGTAGTAGCAAAAATTGGGTCATATTTACGTTTATTCAAACTTTGTTGACTAAACAACAATGTTGACATTTTTACCCTAATACTTGATTTAAACGGGAATCTTCCCTTCTTCGCTTACTCTCCGCTTTCAGGGGACGCTGTCACGTTCGGAATGGGAAGTGGCCAGCATGTACCTGGTGTTCGCTTTTCGCAAGAAAGAAGATGCTCCGGCCGTCTGAGAGCAGCAGAGACCCAGCCGGCGCAACAATAGTGAAACCGCGCCGTGATCGGATGTTGCCTGCGTTCGCACGCGGCTTTGTGCATTGTTGCAGTTGTGTCGTTGTGTGTGGCGACTGTGTAACTAACTGTGCGAGAGCTGCCGGCAGACCGCGATGGCAAGGGGACGAGCGGGAGGCGACAGAAGTGGGCGCGAACGGGGTGGGTGACTGAGCGCGAACAATAGGCGGGCGATCCCTCTTGACACTGTTTGTCGACGTCGACCGCCGACGGATTAGCCTTGATCGGCGCCGACCCGTCTGTTCCCATGCACGCGCGCCGCGGGAGTCTTGGCTCGACAGGTACTTCTTCTCCCGGCGTCTTTGATCGCGGGCGCGCGCGCTGGACGCTTCCGCCGGCCTCGTCCGACTCATCGGTGCCGTCGCGGCAAAAAGCCGCTCGCCTCTTTCACTTCTCTCTCTCTTCTCTCTTACTCGCCGTTGCGTCCAGCCGCCTCTCGCCTCAACCCGCCGTCGTCCTCCCGTGCCGCGGCCATTGTTTCGTCGGTCGTCGTGGAAATCGAACTCGCCGTCGCCTTCGACGGCCGCGGCGGTCGATTCGCTCGTATGCGAATTACCGTAGTCCGAGCGGCTCCGCCCCCCGTGGGGCGGCCGGCGAGGTCTGGTCGCCGCGCGCGCGGCAGTCGGTAGCCGCTTCGTTACCGCCGTCGGCCGTTGTCGGCGCTCGTAAAGAGCAGTTGTCCACTTGTTCCGTCGGTCGACGCGCGTTGGCCGATGAACGACGACGGTCAGTTGCGCCGTAGCGCCTGAGGTTTTTTTGTCACCGATCGGTCGTTTGACGGCGGTCGTTGTGGACGGCGCTCGAATCGGCGATCGGCCGACGAGATTAGTGTCGGCGGAGATGGCGATCTGCGGCGGCTGCGACCACCCTATCTTCGACCGCTATTTGTTCCACGTTTTGGACAAGCCCTGGCACGCGGCTTGTATCTGCTGTAATGACTGTAAAGCGCCGCTCGCCGACAAGTGCTTCTCGCGCGACGGCATTTTGCTCTGCAAGGACGACTTTACCAGGTATCGTGGAGCGTGCTGATGCTCGTCATTCCCTTCCATTCTATTCCATCCCCCCCCTTCAGCATCAAACCCTCTCCCTTTGATTTTAGACGGTTCGGCACCAAGTGCGCCGGCTGCGACCGATTGGTCGACAAGAACGACCTAGTGCGCCGCGCCCGCGACAAGGTGTTCCACGTCGACTGTTTCTGCTGCACCGTGTGCCAGAAGCGACTGGACACCGGCGAGGAGTTGTACATTTTGAACGGCAATCGCTTCATCTGCAAGCAGGACTACATTTGCCGGCCGGGTGAGTGTTGTGGCGCGGCGATGAAGAATCATGCGCGTCGTCCTTGGCGCTCGATCGCTGGGGGACCGACGTCCCGCTGAGAGCGTTTGATCCGTTTTTCCGGTCGCTCGACAGCATTGTGGCGGTAATCAGCTTAGCGCGGAGTCGACTGACTGGTCGCGGGTAATCTGACTGGGCGAGCGCTCGTCGTGTCCCCACCTGCCCCTGACCGGTGTCCAGCGACGGTCAAATGCGCGCGCAGATGGACGCGAGGCGAGCCGTGAAATTGGGCGTCTCGGGCGGCGGTCGAGACGAGCGCCAACAAGGAGGTGTCAGGCTAGTGGGCGTCGATGAACAAGCGGCTCGTCTTTCGCGCCCGACCGCTTCATCAAGACGACGGCGCGGCCCGCATGCGAAATGAGCACGCCCGGCGTCAGTTTGACAAATCTTTCCCCCCGACCCCCTGGGCGTCGGCCGTTCTCCCTCCGATAGCGCTCTCCGCTGCCTCTCTCCCTCTCTCTCCCTTCCCCTCCCCCTTGTCTCTGCTTGGTTGCGCATGCGCTAGCAGTTCCGACTACGTTTCTCTGTTCTCACGCGGTGACAATGCGTTCGGCGTGGGATATGAACGACTGTCGTTCTCTCAGACGCCAACAGAGATTGATGCGCGTCAGGTAGAGAGAGAGAGAGAGAGAGAGAGACGCCTCCGTTCTCGTACCGTATGCTGCGAACATACGACGACCAACATACGACGAACATGGCGAACGCGACGCAAAAACGCCAAACGTCGCCAGTCGTGCTCGACGGCGGCGCTTTCGGCGATCGGAAGAACGTGCGGGCGGCGTAGAGGGGACGTTGCAATACGCACAAAAGATGCGTCGTCCATGCGACAGCGCTGAATGCAGCCGCGCCGTGTGGAGGGGGGAATATTTTTACGATGGATTTATCATGTGTTCGAGGGGGCGTGTCGGCCGTTTTGTTGCGGTCGCCGACGGCGGCGGACGGTCCGAGGCGGCGGCCGACTGAAAGGCGACCCGACCCAGCTCGACCTCGCGCCGCCCATTACTACTGCAGCAACAGTGGGCGATGAGCGATCCGGCGCATCTGTCCACTCGATGACGACCTCTCGACGGGCGGCGCCTGGTCACAATCGGCCGGCGACGAAAAGACGCCATGTGACGCCGCGCGCGACCAGATCGGCTAATTCGGCTGTTTTGTTCGAGATGTCGGATAACAGAGGGGGGAAACAAACCGACGGGCACGCGCGCGCGCGTGTGGATTGGGACATGCATATCTACAAGCATATCTATATCTACGAGCGCACACCCGCAGCCGCATGACACCCTCGACGATCTGTTTCAGGCGGATCCGATTGCGGCTCCGACGAGATCGACGACGACGACGGCGGCAGCGACGACATCGCCCTCAAGACCGAAGTCGATCTCGCCGTCATGGGGCTGACCGACCTGTCCCCCTCCGGCGCCGTCACCCCCACCCAGCAGCGCTCCGACAGTCAGCAGAGCGGCGGCGGCGACTCCGCCAACACCAACGCCAGCGGCAAGGGCGGCCAGTCTCAGGATGAGAATGGCGCCGGCGCCGGCACCAAACGCCGCGGTCCCCGCACCACCATCAAAGCTAAGCAGTTGGAGACGCTGAAGGCCGCTTTCGCCGCCACCCCCAAGCCCACCAGACACATCCGCGAACAGCTCGCTCAGGAAACTGGACTGAATATGCGCGTCATTCAGGTTAGTTGTTGTTTTGTTGTTAATGCGACTCTGTTTACGGCGACAGATAGAGTGGCTTTATGCAAAATCACCCGAACAAGTCATCGCCCTCTGCGCGATCGCAGTTTGGTCAGTTCGCGCCGCAGTTTGCGCTTTTCTGTCGCGCTCATTTCGTCGATCCTGTTGACCAGCTGATGGGGATCGGCGCGTAGGTTGTAGCTCTCTTCGAAGCCGACGTCATCGGAGAAGCGACAGTAGACGGTGTCGTGTCGATGGTTCAATTGACGAACGCACGCATAGGTATTGTTGCGGGCGTCGAAGCAGGCGCAGTCGACTTCCGGCACACACTGCGCCTCGCCACTGTCGGCCGTTTGCGAGCAGCTGCCTTGAATAGCTCGTCCCGCCTCGCCCCAGTACTCGATGAGAAAGTGATTGCGACCCATGGCGGTTCCGTTCGCCAACAGCGACGCGAGTGACAACCCATCGGCGTCGACCGCCGCCGCCCCCACTCGGGCCCATTCGGCGATCGTCGGCAGCAAGTCGATGTTGAGCGCGACGTCGTCGTGCACCGCCGCTTGCGGCACGCCCGGCCCGCGCACGATGAGCGGCACGCGAACGTCGAACTCGTACGGCTGTCGCTTGTCGAGCGGCAGACGGAATTGACCCGTATGGTAGCCGTTGTCCGATGTGTAGACGATAAAGGTGTTGTCTAGGATGTGGGCCGAGTCCAACGCCGCGACGACAGCCTCGACCAGGTCGTCGACCGATAGAAGCGTGCGCAGACGGTTACGGTAGGCGAGATCGACGACGCGCGTCGTGTGAGGGGACATTTTTTGTTTGACCGCGACCAGCCAGTGCTTGTCGCTGGCGGCGCGGTCAAAGGCGACGGTGCGCGGCGCGCTCGCGTTGGCGAACTCGTGCTCGTACTGTACGGCAGAGGTGTAGGGAGCGTGCGGCGCCGGCGGACACAACATCAGGAACAGCGGCCGACCCGACGCGCTCATCTCCGCGATGAAGCGCTTCGCCCGCTGCGCTATCACCGTCGTCAAGTAGTCGTCGACGCCATCGCCGTGCCGCTCCACAGTCTCATTCACCACTAGCGAGTAGTTGTAGTAGCGCGAGTTGCCCACCAAGCCGTTCCACCAGTCCCAGCCGGGCGGCACGCCGGCCTCCTCACTCTTCTTTCCGTATGTGTTCAGGTACTTGCCGGCGTAGAATGTCGAATAGCCGACGCCGTGCAAATAAGAGGCGATCGTTTTCCGCTCGTCCCTGCGTCGCCATCGGCGCCCGCCGCAGTTGCCGTGTCGCGTGTTGTTGTACACGCGCAAGTTGTGGGCGTACTTGCCGGTGAGAATGGACGATCGGCTGACGCAGCAAATGGGTGTGGTGACGAAGGCGTTGTTGAAGAAGGCGCCGCGGTCGCGCAGGAGGGCGTTGGTCTTGGCCATGGCTTGCAGGCCGTAGGCTTCGATATCTTGATCGTCGGTGACGATCAACACGATGTGCGGTCGAGCGGCGGTGGGTGTCCGAGTGCGAGCGGTTGAACATAGCGCAGTTAGGCAGATGGACGCGAGCAGTGTACGGGTCGAGAGCATTCTTCAACGCTGTGAGTAAGTAAGTGATGGCGGGCAGCGGATCGCGTGGGCATGACCGAGTAGTGTGTGCGATTGTCGTCTGTTACTTGGTCAGTCAATCAATTGTTGCTCGTCTGCCGGGAGCGACGCGGTGACCCGACGAGCGGGCGGACGCGACCGTCGGACGGCTTGATAGCGTCGTCTCTTGCGCCGACCGATGCTAGAGAGCCATCGGGGCGGAAAATGGCACAAATGTAATTACGTTCGGGCTTTGCGCAGTTTGGGCCAGTATGTCCAGGCTTCTCGAGATTAGACCGCCCTGATTAGATTTGCCGCCGGAGATAATTCGGAAATGAGCTTTCGTCGCCCTTGAGAGGCGCGTTCACCTGCCGTCGCCCGGAGACCGTCTTGCCGGCCGCCATACGGTAGCCTTGCTGCATTATTGATGGCACGCCACCTACCGTAGTTCGTTTTGTCCCTCCTACAAGCCGCTCTCGCTCTCTCGCCGTGTGAATCGAACGAAATCTCTCTTTCTTTGAAAGTGTTGCTCCCTTAAACTTATGCGTTTATTTTTAGGTTTGGTTTCAAAACCGCAGGAGCAAGGAAAGAAGGTAAGGATTTTTTTCTTTTTCGATTGACTGATAATGTCATGCGATGACGTTGCTTGTCGGCTGAATGCATTGGAGTTGACTGACATAATGCCCCGCTGTCTTCAAGGAATTAAAAGCTCTTTTCAGGATGAAGCAGTTGCGGTACGGCGGTTTTCGACCCGGACGTCGGAATCGATCATCGATGCAGAGGGACGAAATGATTGGGCCCGCCATGTTTCAAGGTACGTATATCATGTGTTGACTGAAATGTTTTCGGCGCTAAATTCTATCGGCTATGGGAAGAAGCTCGCTTCGTGGGCGGGCTGTTTTTCGGGTTGCCTTTTTGCGACCGACTAACCGCTAAGCGGCGCTTATCGTCGGCGCTCGACGAGTTAGATCGCGCGAGCCATATTCGCTATGCGCACGGTTGTCGGCGCGACCCCACTCGCTCGAACTCTGTAATGCAGGCGCTTTTTGCGCCACACAATCCGACGCGTACCTAACCGACCGAAGCGACGGCGGCGCTTTCTTTTTGGGCGGCGAAGAACGTCGTCCTAGCTGCCGAGAGAGAGATAGACGGGGGCGGCCGCCTGTTGGTCTTCCCGCAGCTCGAAGCGTTATCGGCTCGCGAGCCGCGCCGTCGTCTGGTAAGAGCGATTGGCGATTCCTGAGGGAATGCGACGACGGTCGACGGCGGATCGGGATCGGATGGGGATCGGACGGGCATGCGGGCGATAAGATACGACCGCTTTTGGGTAAACAGACGGACACTTGACTCGCCGGCCGCTCCGATCGATTGGCTGCTCCGATGGCCGGCCGGCCCGCGGGGCGTCGCCGTTGGCGCTCGATAGCGCTAATCAACGGGCGATTGCCCGCGCCGTCCGTCCCAGCTGCGCCGGCTAATCGTCGCCGCGCAATTAAGCGCCAACCGCCCGTCTCCGCGCGCACCGACGCTGCGGAGACGGGTTGCGCAAGCCGGCCAGGTGATCGCGACGAAAAATTGCGCCTCCAATCGGGCGCAAACGATCGCTTGATGGGTCCACGTAGGGCGTCGGCCCCTCCTATGTCCCTATGCGTTCGCGCTCGGTCGGTGCGTCGGCCGTCGTTTGCAGCAGTGGGCATCGTCGTCGACCGCAGTTCGGTCGACGCAACCCGTCGCTCGCCGCACGCGGCGCTATCACACGCACACGCACAGGAAGCGGATCGATGATGCTTTTCAGATGGAATGGGCCGACCTGGCGATCCGTACTTTCAACCGCCGATTGGCTTCTACTGCGACATGTACGGCCAGGAGGGACCGCCGCCGCACCCGCAGGATATGCCGTTGCCGCCGCCGGGCGCACCACACGCGCCCTTTCTGCTGTCGACGCAGGACGAGTCGGGCATGCTAGCCGCGGCGGCCCACCTTGACGGTCACCAGGCGCCAAATGGTTGTGGGGGTACGCAAGCCTAAACCTATAGTCACAATTTTTCGATCAGCAATTGAGAGCTGAAGAGATACATTACAACGTGAGAGCTAAATTGAGCACGTTCGCTGCGACGTTTACACTATTAACCTATAGCGCTACAAGACCAAAATTTTCTTGTTACTGATCGAAAACTTTGACTGTAAATGTTCGCCGTCATCGAGACCACTCACTTAGTATCTTCAGACGGCTCCTATATGATGGACGAAGGCGCTATGCGGCCTCCGCACAGCTCGCCGAACATGCCGCTCGGCGCTCAGGACGAGACGTTCCGAGTTCTGCACGGATTCCATCAGACGTCCCAGGACCTCAAGACAGAGACGTCTGTTCCCCCCGGATGGTGACGCCCTGATGACATTGTTATGTGCATTGATGATTGATTATTGCGCTTATTTATTATATCTTGTCGTTCCTTGCCAATGCGTGTCCCAGTCAGTTCGAAGCGCTCGGCCCCACCACGGCGGCGGCGATTGTCAATCACTCTTCGCTCTGTGTTCTCACCCGAGTTCCGATTTCCATTCTGTGTCACGAGCAGTACAATGTGATAGTCATGACTTGGCGATGGAAGTGTGGTCTGAGTCTCCTCAGTTTTAACAATGCTGTCTTAGACGTCGAACATATGTCGCAAAATTTGGAAGCGAAAGCTGAGCTTGTTGTCATACGATAACCAAAAGAGCGTTATGAAATCTTTCACTTTGAATTACGAAATCAGTAGACTTTGAATATGTTCGACGACTTTACGACTTTTCCGCTGTTCTACCGGCGCAATTGTACCGTCCCGAACTCGGCCGTGATCGACCAATGTGCAATCCGTTCGTTGGTTCCAATCTCACTCCTTTTCCCCTTCGTCTCGTTCATCCGTGTGGTTGTGTGTTTGTTTTTGTCCGCGTTCTCGCGCATATCCCACCTATTCGCTTTATCTTCGTCCCACTCGTTGCGGACAAACATAAATTATTTGTTCAAGTACTTAAAAGGCTGATATCTTTGAAGTTATCATCACCCTATCAGTCGCATCAACCGTAGAAGCAGTGTGTTATCGAGTTATCCGACATAGACTATAATACGCACGTAAACGCAGTTCGAAATCGTATGCAGCTAAAGTCAAGATATCCGAATAACGTTTGTATTGAAATAGAACATATAACATGAAAAGATGCAAAAATAGATATACGAACAAAAGAAACATTAGGTGCGTAAAATGAATAATGCAAAATTAATTTCATACATCAACGAGACAAACAGTATAGTAAATGCCGTAGATAGAGGCGAGGCGACAGTCCAGGTCCTGCTTGCAGGCTATGCGGTCATTAATATGTTGAATATCGCCGAGCTCTATGCAGTGGAAGGCATCGGTTGGAGCCTTGGGGGTGCGCACCTACCTTTATTCCCTTCGCCCACTTCTTGAGCAGTACTACGCACCGCATTTTTTCGATTAGTATTCCCTGGACTTCTCTTCGGAAAAACAGTCATATTTCCAGGCAAGGATGTATAGATTTGATCACCATCAATGCTAATCGGCATTGAAGACAATTCGGGTACAAAAGAAGATGTGCTGTTCACACTTGAATTGTATATGGTATTGGCTTTAGGTATCCTTGATATGTCCTGCCGTTCTGCTGGCAGCCACCGGCAACAAGCATAAGAAGGGGGAATGAACTGAGAAGGGCCCAAGTCGATAATTTTTTGATGTATCGTAGAGAAGTGAAATCGGTTGGATGCGTGGGAGAACGTTCAAAATCTGAGGGACACCGATTTATGCACTTTTCTTGCTGGCATCTGTTTTGCAAGTAATGTCATCATGTTGATGTTACCTGAAAACCTGTTCAATGGCACGGCCCAACACCTTGTATTCAGATGCGCTCAATTTATTGACTTGCTGACTATGCACGAATGCAGCCTTATCAGTTCGCTATGACAAACATCCCTCGCCAATTGCGTGCAGTAAGAAATTATCTTCGTCCAGAAAAAGCTCGTTTGTTAGCCGAATGAAACTACTGCATATATACTAACTATTTGGGATTTACTATTATTCTTAAGCCAAAAAGAGCACTTAAAATGAGCAACATTTCCTACTGTAGGACAAAGCTTAAACTAAACGAATGGCTTCAAAAATGTGTGGAACATCTCAATGGTACTGCATATGATGTCGTCAACGGCAATATTGAATTACTGAGTTTCTCCGCCTCAAAAACGACTATAATACCCCCGATCCCTGATTATAACAAGATTATGAAAAGGAGCAATAAGAAGCGCCCGTATATGGGACCATCGAGCAGCACAGTGCTTGAAACTGACAAAAATAAGAAAGCAGATACGAGAGGATTCGAAACAGACGTCTCTGTCAGCAAGTATTTTGAGAGTTATGGCCCAGGCGGCATTTACTTAAAAAATCTGAAAATTCACGAACTGGTCTCCGTAGAAGGTAAGAAAGCTAGTCTGCGGCATTTCCTGCCCGATGCAAAGGGCATTTATGAATACCTTGAAAGTAAAGCCGGCATTGAAATCGATGGAATTCTCATCCATCCAAGAATCGGAATTGCAGTTATTGAAATTAAAGCAGTGGAATATTCAAAGCAAACATCTAAGGAGCATAAGAATCGGCTGCCAAATATTATTTTTGGAGATAAAGGTGTCAAGGTGCAGCTCAATAACTATGAACATTTTGTTAAGGAATTGTTTCGTGTTATATTTGGAAAAGAAATTCCATTTCCTGTCTACAAAATTGCTTGCGCGCCAAATGCTGATACTGGACAAACCAGTGTGACAGAGGAGATACACTTGCTTGATAAAAACGTTTTCAACGAAAATGGTGAAAATTTTCAGCTATTTTGGAATCAAATGATGACCCTTGAAACAGAAACACCCAACACAGAATTCATTCAATTTGTCGCAGTATTGTTAACACTGAAAACTGCATTTAAGCTTGTTAGTTCCTTTAATTCCAACATCATTTCCACATCTTATGATTTTCTTAATGAACACAAATCATTGCTCGATGATACAGCGCGAAAGCAGCAAACGCAGCTGAAGCAACAAAATAAAATGACATACTTCTGGCTAAATAGCGAGCAACTCAATGTTTATGAATATAAACCTGGCAAACACTTTGTCTCAGGTCCGCCTGGAAGTGGAAAAACATTACTGATAAAGACTAGAATAATGAAATTTAAAGAACGACCTGGTCGAATTTTTTGTCCTTCTTTTCTCACCTTTCAGTATCAGCAGTTTGTTCGTGATAATGATCTTCAAGATAAAGTTGAAGTGCTGAGTTTCTGTGAATTACTTAATGTTGCAAAAGCATTAAAAAAATGCGATACGGAAGGTGTAAATTTCCGCGAAAGTCGATATGGATATTTTCTTTCTCCAGATGTCGATATTTACTGCGACGAAATGGATGAAAGGACATACAAAACAGAGAATATTCATCAACTCTTTGAACATAGAGCAGATGACGCTGAAACTTTTGTTGTTGGGGAATCGCCAGATGCATTGATAAATCCGATTTTCAATCTTTCGGTAAGTAAGTCCTCGCTTGTTCAAATGTCCTACTTGATCAATTTGATCAATATCGATATAGTGAACTGGACCATATCGGGTTTTGAACTATAAGCGCTTGACGCGCTCTTTGAAAGATAAAAATCGGTCTTTGAAGTAATCAGTCTGTGCTGAGTAACCTCTCTCAGCTCACAGAACTGATTTAAGTCAAATAATGCGTGTTCTTATAAAAATATATCATTTTGAAAGAGTTAATAACATAAAATGACACAGTTGCTGGTATGAAATAAGATAAAAATAATCTAAGAGGTTTCCTCCAAGCAGGTACTCAGCTGAGGTTTTGCAATTATATTCGTCAAACTTGTTATACCATACAGGAACATATATAAAAGCGACAGGAGAGCTGCATAAGGCGCATTGATGTCATGCATAAATGGTCTAATCAAATTTTTTAATTTCAGGAGGCCTATGAAAACATAGGGTATTTGACAACATCACTGAGAGCTATGTTGCGCAGTTCAATGGAAATAATCGAATATTTTCTCAAATTGAATCAAATTGCTCCCCACCACAACATTAGGCCAGGACATTCGTTAAAGTTTAAAGATGTTCTCACGATTTCCTGTATTGATAAGAATGAAGCCGTTCAAGACATTATTAACTGTATCAGTATCAAAAAGGAGCAGTACAAGTACAGTGACATGGCGGTCATTTCTCTGAATTATCACACAGATGATATTAAAAGTGCTCTAAACAACAGCAATATCCCCACTAAGCATATTGAAGATGATGGTGATACACCTGCAATAACAATTCTCACGCCGTTTCAATCAAAGTCTTATGAATGGAAAATGGTCATCGTATGGATAAATTTCGAACATGAACAAATGATATCACTGGCAGTAACAAGAGCAAGCATCGAGCTTATTATTATTAAGCAAGAGCTCTTCGATGAACATGAAAAAATCCAAAAAAACGAAGCAAATGATACAAGACAGTTAACTGCAACGCAAACATATGAAGATGGAGTCAGAAAAGAAACGGTACCTTCAGTAAATAATCTACTAACTACTGGAGCAATAAATGAAGGCAAAAAATCTTGCTCACATTCACAAGATCCTAAACGGGAAAGACAAAAACTTCCATTTACTAATAAAAAATCATATTACTTGAAGGCAAATATATGTGATAGAGTGCTAAAAATTCATCTCAATCATAAAATGGCTCCAAATGGTAGAATCAAAAGAGGAAAACATACGCATTCAAGCGCCCAGTTTGACTCTGACGTACAATATAAAAAACAACAACATAATGCAGCATTAAAAGAAAAGAAGGTAGTCATATCGTACAAAAAACATGCAGAAAAAGGTCAAGCTCAAGCTCAGTTTAGCCTTGGAGTGTGCTATATTATAGGATACGGCGTTCCACAATCATACGAAGAAGCTGTGTTATGGTACAGAAAAGCAGCAGATCAAGGCCAAGCTCAAGCTCAGTTTAGCCTTGGTGTGTGCTATGCTATAGGATACGGTGTTCCACAATCTGATGAAGAAGCTGTAGAATGGTACAGAAAAGCGGCAGATCAAGGCCAAGCTCAAGCTCTATGCAACCTTGGAGCACATTTCGATAATGGTAGAGGTGTTCCACAATCTTATGAAGAAGCCATCAAATGGTTTAGAAAAGTTGCAGAACAAGATGTTGCTCAAGGCCAATATCACCTTGGAGTATATTACGAATATGGGAGAGGTGTTTCACAATCTTATGAAAATGCTGTCAAATGGTATAGAAAAGCTGCAAAACAAGGTTATGTTCTAGCGCAATTTAACTTTGGAATGTGTTACGCTGAAGGAAAAGGTGTTCCAAGATCTTGTGAAGAAGCTGTCAAATGGTTTAGAAGAGCTGCAGAACAAGATGCTGCTCAAGCTCAATTTAACCTTGGGGTCTATTATGCTAATGGGAACGGTGTTCCACAGTCAGAAGAACATGCTGTTAAATGGTTCACGAAAGCTGGACATCAAGGTGATGCTGAAGCTCAATATAATCTTGGAGTACTTTATAAGAATGGAAAAGGTGTTTCACAGTCTTATGAAAAAGCTGTCAAATGGTATAGAAAAGCTGCAGAACAAGGTGTTGCTCAAGCTCGATTTGACCTTGGTCTCTTGTACGATGAAGGGCAAGGTGTTCCGCAATCTTATGAAGAGGCTGTCAAATGGTACAGACAAGCGGCAGAACAAGGTAATACTAAAGCGCAATTCAGTTTTGGCCTTTGTTATGCCAATGGGAAAGGTGTTGCGCAATCTTATGAAGAAGCTGTCAAATGGTTTAGAAAATCTGCGGAACAAGGTTTTGCTGAAGCTCAATTCAACCTTGGACTGTGTTATGCTAATGGACAAGGATCAATGCAATCGTGTGAGGAAGCTGTCAAGTGGATCACAAAAGCTGCGCAACAAGGCGTTGCTCAAGCTCAATTTTACCTTGGCCAATTGTACGATGAAGGGCAAGGTGTTCTGCAATCGTATGAAGAAGCTGTCAAATGGTTCATTAAAGCTGCAGAGCAAGATTATGCCTATGCACACTATTTTGTCCAAGTTATGATTACAAATAATCAGTACGTGCCTGAGTCAGAAAAAGAATACAAATTTTATTATGGAAAAATTCCTGAGCAAGTAACCGCTAAAGCTCTATTTGACCTTGGAACACGCTATACTAAAGGACAAAGTGTTCCACAGTCAGACGAAGAAGCTGCCAAATGTTTCACACAAGCTGCAGAACACGGTTTTGCAGAAGCTCAATTTAATCTTGCAGTATGCTACGCTAATGGACAAGGAGTACTGCAATCGTATGAGGAAGCTGTTAAATGGCTCAGAATAGCTGCGCAACAAGGTTTAGTTGTAGCTCAATTTAACCTTGGATTGTATTTTGCCAGTGGGAAGGGTGTTCCACAGTCGTACGAGGAAGCTGTCAAATGGTACAGAAAAGCGGCAGAACAAGGTGATACTAAAGCTCAATTTAACATTGGAGGGATGTTTGCGAAGGGTCAAGGTGTTCCTCAATCTTATGAAGAAGCTGTCACATGGTTTAGAAAAGCTGCAGATCAAGGAAATGCAAATGCACAATGTGTTCTGGGAGTATGTTATATTATTGGGAAGGGTGTTCCACAATCATATGATAAAGCTCTCGAATGGAATGCAAAATCAGCTAAACAAGGTCATGCTCAAGCTCAATTTAATATTGGAGTACAGTATGGAGATAGGAAAGATATTAAACAATCAGATATAGAAGCAGTGAAATGGTACAGAAAAGCGGCAGAACAACATCATGATGAAGCTCAATTTAATCTTGGAGTATGTTATGCTAATGGGGAAGGTGTACTACAATCTTATGAAGAAGCTGCCCTATGGTACAGAAAATCAGCAGAACAAGGTCATGCTCAAGCTCAGTTCAACCTTGGAGTACTGTATGAAGGTGGGACAGGGATTCCACAATCAGATAAAGAAGCAGTGAAATGGTACAGAAAAGCTGCACAACAAAGTGTTACTGAAGCTCAATATAACCTCGGTGTGATGTTATTTAATGGGCCAGGTGCCTCAAGGTCTTATGAAGAGGCTTTCAAATGGTTAAGAATAGTTGCAGAAAAAGACGATGTTCAAGCTCAATTTCTCGTTGGAGTATGTTATGCTGAAGGGAAAGGTGTTCCACAATCTTTCAAAGAGGCTGTCAAATGGTACAGAAAAGCTGCAGAACAAGGCCATGCTCAAGCTCAACATAGCCTTGGACTTTGTTATTTCCAAGGACATGGCGTTCCTCAATCCGATGAAGTAGCAGCCAAATGGTACAAAAAAGCTGCAAAACAAGGAGATGCTGAAGCACAATTTAACTTTGGAGTAATTCATGATGAAGGGAAAGGTGTTCCACAATCTTTCAAAGAGGCTGCCAAATGGTACAGAAAAGCTGCAGAACAGGGTAATGTTCAAGCTCAATTTAATCTTGGAATGTGTTATGCTGAAGGGAAAGGTGTTCCACAATCTTTCAAAGAGGCTGCCAAATGGTACAGAAAGGCTGCAGAACAGGGTAATGCTCAAGCTCAGTTTAATCTTGGAGTGTGTTATGCTAATGGGAAAGGTGTTTCACAATCTGAAGAAGAAGCTGTCAAATGGTTTAGAAGAGCAGCTGAACAAGGTGTTGGTGAAGCTCAATTTAATCTCGGAGTACGTTATAAAAATGGGAAGGGTGTTCTACAATCTGAAGAAGAATCTGTCAAATGGTTTAGAAGAGCTGCAGAACAAAGTGTTACTAAAGCTCAATGTAACCTTGAAGGTAGATATGCAACAGGACGAGGCGCTCCTCAATCGGATGAAGAAGTTGTCGAATGGTTCAGAAAGTCGGCCGAACAGGGCCATGCAGATACGCAAGTGAATCTGGGACTAACGTTTGATGAGTTAGCTTTAGATTGATAAAAGTGAGTCGTTATGGTGTACCTTAGTCAGATGAAGAAACTATCGAAAGGCACACAGACTCAATAGAACAAGAACATGCGCGCGCGCAATGTGACCTTTAAGATTTGTTCACAAAAGGGGAAGTTTTTCTCAACCATTGAAGGCAGTTAATAAAACTGAAGCTTCAGCGTATATTGCAATCTTGTTTTTTGAGTGTAGTTCGATCAAGAAAATTGTTTGTTTTCCACCAAATGTTATAAATGAGGAGTTATTAGCCCTATTAATGGTCACCCAATTTAACTTGCTAGAGTTGCGCAATATTTGTAAAATATTAAATATATGCTTTGTGGAATTAATTAAGTAAATCTCTTTTTCAGAACATTAGCGCAGAAGGGGAGTCAACCTTTTTGACATCGTGTTAGTATGTAATGGCGGCGAGACCGAAGGTGAAGGCCTCCATCTACTCACGAAAGCCACACAATCTATCCCTCGATATGTACATATAGAGAAATTCTTTGCAACTGCACCCAGGGCTTGAGACTGAGAATTTGTCACTAGGGGGAGGTTATTCCAGTCAAGTTGTGAATAGCTGAGGATGAGAACAACAGACATCTATGACAAACATAAAAACCAATGTTAGCGAACGACAGCAGTTAAGAACAGACAAGTACGAAATAGTGCAAATATGTGCAAATAAGGGTACATCGCCCCCCCCCCCACTCCCGTTCTACCAGCTTTCAGTAACATGCCAGGAAAGTACAAATCAAACCACAGCATATCAAAAAATATTCACAGCAGACTGCATTATTACCGCAATGATGAGGCGAGCTGCTGGAATGAGGGAGAAGAGCATTTCCTAAGGCAAAACCAATAACAATACTGACACATTGCTATATTTATTCAGCTCTGTATGAAGAAAACTGCTTCGAGACTTAATCGATTCGAGCTGAAGTTCTCACTGAATATTGCATAAAAGAGGCCTTTTCAGATATAAGTATAGAGTAATATTTGGGTCTTTCGCTTTCCAAACGGTCGCGATACCCGACGCGAAGGGAAAAGTTAATACCGAGGTGAGACTCGTTTAGCAGCACTACCATATAACAAGCAGAGCGCGTGTTTGAAAGCATGTGTATTTCTCTCTATTAAATATGTGATCGCGGGACTAAAAAATTTAAACCATTTCCTCGATTAAATATCCGATGTTCTGTCGTACTGGAACTAGCATAAAAATTTTACAAGATACGCAGTTGATATTAGGAGAAAACTGCAACAGGCGGGACAGTGGAGCAAGAGCTGTCCAAAGAGGGATACTGTATGTTGTCCTCTGCAATGCTGGACAGCTGCACTATGACGTTAACTTATCGATATGTAATCTTAGTCCCATATGTGCGCTATATCGTCACCGCGTGTGAATAATATGACGTGTAGATCACTTGTACAATGGTAAATAGACTGCTGCTGGTAAAGAAGAGTAGGTGTGCCAGCCTTCTGTCTGTACGCTTTCTCACGTGACGACGAACAACGCTCATAAAGGGCAGCGGTTAAATATTGATTAGCGAATGGCACTGTACAGCAGTTCAACACTGCGGAGGACAATATACACTTAACAGAGAGTGTTACTACGTGAGCAATGTTCAACGCAAATTTTCTTTCCATATTTGTCCTTTTTTGCTTTTGTCGAACATCAAAAGCGGATGACGGTATCATTTTCCACTTGATAAATTTAATGCATTCCGTCTTAACAGCAGGGAAATATGGGAATTTACCTGAGGACCGCTGCTTGCTGGACATCTATAGGATTGATATCAGCTCGGTCGAGTATGAGTAGCTTACCTATCGATTTCTGAAAAGTTGTAATACAGTCTCTTTAAGTCCCTAAAAAGGGCCAACAGAGTTAATTATGATGTTTGGGCCGAAATTATCACGTGATGTATAGATCCCGTAAAGATTATGTTGGGTGAAGCAAGAAAAGAGGTGGACACTGGTCGGCGCCTCGGGGAATTCAAGTCGGGCGTCTAGAAGTTATGCCCTTACCATATCCACTTGCTTGCCTCACCGCAAGAATATAGTAACGGGGTGATTATATAGGAGAGCTCTTGCGCTAGACATGAAGTTACAAATCAATGAAGAGCGCATATAAATGGTAGCACTAAACTCTCTTCGATAGGGGCGATCTCGAATACGACTGTTAATGGCCATTTCTTTGATGAAGTTACGCCGCCATATTCTTTGAACATACGCTACTCTCTAAATCGAGTTAATTGTTTTTCAATGAACAGTTCACTGTTTTCGCACCAAATAAATTATTCATCGTTTTAAAGAAATTATTCATTGAAAAACCATTTCATTGTTTTGAACTTCAACGTACGTTATTGATTTTTCAATGAATCTCTTCATTGTTTTTTCAATGAACAACTTCATTAAAACAATGAATAATTTTTTTGGTGCGAAAACAATGAACTCGATTTAGAGAGTAGCTATCTCTCTAATCGCATTAATCTTGTGCTCAATTCATCTGATTATTAAGTTGCCTTTTACTCCAGATTTTCCACTTTATGTAATCGCTTTCAGTTATCACACCGCATTTATGTCAACAGAACGGAAAATGCTACACGGTAATTGACCATCAGAAGCTAAACTGGAATGACGCAGAAAAGTATTGTGCGATGAATTTTTCAAATGGACATTTGGCGTCT
Source organism: Plectus sambesii (assembly GCA_002796945.1). Lineage (NCBI taxonomy): Eukaryota > Metazoa > Nematoda > Chromadorea > Plectida > Plectidae > Plectus > Plectus sambesii. Next base: position 41,848 of record NIUQ01000264.1, read on the forward strand.
ATTCACAGTGCATTTGATGGAGCAATCATTTGTAAGTAAACTGTGTATCGTTAAAAGAGTTCGCGGTAAATTCAAACTATCAACGGTACTTTTTATTTGCAATGCAATGATGTTTCGCAAAAGGCTTTTTTGATATTAATAATGTTTTATTAATTAAGAAAGATATTTTTGCAACCTAAAGAAACAAACTGACTCCCCACTGTATTTTCAGCTTCTTGGCTTTCCTTTCTGAAAACTGATCCATGGTTTGGAGCATTTCAAATTGGAGCAAGTCCGTTTCGATATACTGATTCATCTCCGTTGGATTATACAAACTGGACGCCAGGACAACCGACCCTTCAGTGCGCCCAAATATGTCATACAACAGGAACTACTGGAGGTATTCAATGTCAGCAAGGAAAATGGCGAACGGCTGACTGCGAAAAAGCATCCTCACAATTTATATGTAAGTAAACTTTTTCAGAAAATGTAGAATTTGGGCAAAAAACTGCATTCAGTTTGATATTAGCCTGTTGCTTTTATTTAAACAATTTCAATTAAACTCTGCAACATTTGTTTGAAAAAGATTAACTTCTTAGGAACTGAGGCTTTGATTAAAAAATAATAAATAAATTGTTCAATTTTTGACTTTGCGAAATTACTTCTAGGAACGTCGAAATCTATTATTTAAAAAAATTAATTGATGTAATCCATATTAAAAGTCGAGTGTTTATCTATCAATTGGCACCCTGATAATTGAATGTATGTTTTCATATAGATCTCAAATCAAAATTTAAGGTTGAAGAGCTCCAGTATATATGAACATTTAAGATTGCAGAATAACAATATGTAAATCAAGCATCTTCCAATATGCTTAGCTCCTTTTCAGGTGAATACGGAAACTCCTCCACCAACCCTACGCCTACACCTACACCTACAGGTCAGAACAGAGTTTTTTCTATGTCCAGATTTATTACATGCTCATTTGGACGCGCTGTCATTGTTCGTAGCTGTTCACGCATTGACAGGATCACCGCCTCTCTTAACTTCCCTAACTGAAAGGACCATTTGCGCTGTATTTTTTGCCATATTTTTGAGTGGCTCAGTATTAACGCTGCGCTTGACGTTGATCTGTACCATTACCTAATTTAGGTGGAAGCTATACTGGGAAAGACTGCCGTGAATTGCATCAGAAATACAGCAACCTTCCAAGCGGAGTGTATACGCTCAGTCCACCGGGCATAGCAGCTTTCAGCGCATACTGTGATATGGTAACCGATGGCGGTGGCTGGACCGTAATCCAGAGGTACTTATTCACATTACTCAATTGATATTTGACAAGAGCCTCTATTTACGCAATAAACTCAGATTTTAGCGTTATTTTTGTATAAAATTTACGAAATTCAATAAGCATGCGGTGAAAATAACGTCTCTTCTGCGCATAAATTCCCATTTCATATCAAACTTATTTGTCTAATTCGGATTCTGCTCAGAATAGATGAAATTTTCTCAACATTAACACTACACTTGTTCCTCAAGAGTGAAGTGATTATAATAAACATCACTTGATTTAGACGCATTGATAGTAACCTTTCTTTCTACGATAAAACATGGAATCAATATAAAGTTGGATTCAACAATGGCCTGCTGAACAATTTATGGCTTGGAAATGATATTATTCATGTTCTGAGTACTAAAGATTCAAACGTCGAGTTGCGAATAGATCTTTGGGGCAATCGAAACCCAAGCACCCTTTCACGTTACCCTCAAAATGTATATCTGTGGGAAAAGCACACTAATTTCTATGTAAGTTGCTCCCTACTTTGATAAGACACTTAATTTAAAAAAAATATATGCTCTTCTTCATTCATGTATAGCTACTGCGATTTTAGAAGGGTCACAATTTAAGAGAGTGAAGTAAGAGATTCTTGTCCTGCATGCGTTTTTAATGTTATAAAATTCATCCACCTAATTAATCAAATACTGTAACAATTTGTATATTTTTGACATAAATAGAAGTATGAAAAAAATTTTAACTTAATCTTTTTGATTGATTTTTCTTTAGAATTAAAGTGTTATAATCATAACATAGAATCGTTATTTGGTAGTTATTCTAGTTTTTAAATGTTTTTAATGACCGATCGAGAAATATATGTATATGTTGAACTTAATCAATTATAAGAAAATATTGAGTAATAGGAAAAATTTTTAGAGCATTGAAGATTGCCAGGGCCCTATTTCACGAAAGCTCAGAATCGGAAATCTGTGATAATTTGGCTGAGTAGCGCACATCGGCCGTATATCACCTAATATCAACAGTATGAGACTCAGCCGACTTATCACAGATTTCCGATTCTGAGCTTTCGTGAAATAGGGCCCAGGTAATAATTTCTGTTGTATTACTTTTTCAGTACGTTTGTATTTTTGAACGTGCTTCTCTTTGTAAAATTATTGACATACTTTATTCCTGACGAAGTTTTAATGAAGTCGAAGGAAGGTACTTTGACTTCTATGAGGTCAAACCTATCGAACAAGCGAAAAGACATTCTGTTGAGAAAACAAACTGAAATTATAAATATGAACTGGTAGCTGTTAATATCGTTACGTGATAAACAAACTGCTCTGATCGGTTTGCGAAATATTTAATGACCAACTTCTGCTCTTTGTCTGTGCCCTGCAATGTCAGCTTTACATAATATTTTTATAGTTCGACAATGAAGCAAATTTTTACACACTCCACTTAACTCCTGCATACACAGGCAATGCAACGACGGAATCAGACGACGGCATTAATTTCTCAAATCTTACACCGTTTTCGACATCTGATAATATTCACGGCGCCGACCCTAGTTGCTATCTTCCTCCGTACCAAACTGGGTAATTTTCAGCTTTCCTAAAATTCTTTCATATGTTGAAATTTCAGCGGATGGTGGACACATTTCTGCGGTCGTTCTGCTCTGAACGGTATATATACGCCGCAGAGCTGGGGCGGCAATGGATTTTTCTGGGAAGTTGGTACCTATATTATCAACCCAAAACAGTCTCGTATGATGCTACGAAGTCTTTCGTAGTGAAAAATTTCCATCTATCTTCTTTTGCAAATAAATCACGGGAGGATGCGGGATATTTACTTATTAATAGAAGTCGCTGTCATTACTTGTTATGTCATTTACACCCTATCGAATTGGAAACACCTTGATACACATACATTTGTATTATAAATACTTCATTGCGGTTTGTTTCGACTCGTAATCTGCGCGCTAAGCGTGAATGTGAAGATTAATCGATTGCATAGTTAGTAAACGTTTTAAATCGGCCCAAGTAATGTGGTCAGTTTTGCCAGTTTGTCAAAGATTGCACTCAGGGGGCAAAGAAATTAGCAATAAGGGGGCACAGTATTTTTAGCCCATCAATATCGCTTATTTCACTCATCCATAGGGCCCTTGCTGTCGGTTTTGGGCTACTTCGAGGTAATAGTGGCCAAGCAACCCTGGCAGGCTTCATCGAGCACTCCGCGACAGGGTGCTTGCCTTAGATGAAGTAATGGGTGGTGGCAGCAGAGGTTCCGTACCACGCATGACAAGTTTGAGCACTGACAGCAGTTGAAATGAGAACTGCAGGATTGCAAGGTGGGCACCTTCTTGACTGTGGCTGGCTATAACATCAGAGAAGCATTTTCTGATGAAGATGGCCGCGAAATACTGCTCAAGAACAGGAGAGGGAAAAATGATTTAAACGCAGTAGAAACGGCGCAAGACACACCATAATGGTCGGAGAGAAGCAACACGAGAAGCAAAGGATGGCTAATAAAGAGTTTGTCAGCTTAATAGGACTGGCTAACTTAAAAGACCGCCTCGGGGCGCACAAAAGATGGAAGAAAGGAGTTAGTTTCAGAGCTTAACGATGCCAAGCTGTGAACAGCTGAGAATGAGAACAATAGACATCTATGGCATACATGAAAGCCGATTACAGTGAACGACAGCAGCAGAGAACACACAAACATGAAATAGTGAAAATCAGTGCAGTTAAGTGTACGTCCCCCTCATTCGACCAGCTTTCAGTAACCTGCCAGGAAATTATGAATCAAACCACAGCAAATCGCAAAATACTCACGGCAGACTGCATTATTACCGCAATGATGAGGCGAGCTGCTAGAATGAGGGAGAAGAGCACCTCCTAAGGCAAAACCAATATAATTTTTCACACGTTACTATATTTATTCAGCTCTGTATGAAGAAAACTGCTGCAATACTAACTCGAATCGAGCAGAAGTTCTCATTGAATATTGCATAAAAGAGGCCTTTTCAGATATAAGTATAGAGTAATATTTGGGTCTTTCGCTTTCCAAACGGTCGCGATACCCGACGCGAAGGGAGAAGTTAATACCGAGGTGAGACTCGTCTAGCAGCACTGCCATATAACAAGCAGAGCGCGTGTTTGAAAGCATGTGTATTTCTCTCTATTAAATATGTGATCGCGGGACTAAAAAATTTAAACCATTTCCTCGATTAAACATCCGATGTTCTGTCGTACTGGAATTGGCATAACAGTTCTGCAAGATACAAAGTTGATATTAGGCGGGAAAGTGCAGCAGACGGTACAGTCGAGCAAGACCTGTCCTAAGAATAATAACTGTATTGATGAGTAATCCCGATAATCATGACGGTTAATGTGAAAGCTTTTTTTAACACTAATACACTAAATGAAAATCAACTGCAAAAAATCTACTACCATATTGATAGCTTTTGCGTTGATCATTACTCACGCAGTAACACTCAGTGTATACTGTATTCTGTCCTGTATAATGCTGGACAGCTGCACTATGACGTTAACTTATCGATATGTAATCTTAGTCACATATGTGCGCTATGTCGTCATCGCGTGTGAGTAATATGACGTATAGATAAGTTGTGCAATCCTGAATACAGCTGTAGCTTGTAAGGAATAGAAGGTGTGCCAGCCTTGTGTCTGTACGCTTTCTCACGTGACGACAAACAACGCTCATAAAAGGCAGCGGTTAAATATTGATTAGCGAATGGCACTGTACAACTGTCCAATATTGTGCAGAACACAATACACAGTTGACAGTGAGAGTTACTACATGAGCAATGTTCAGCGCAAAACTTCTTTCTATATTTGTCCTTCTGTGCTCTTGCCGAACTTCAAAAGCGGATGATGGTATCATTTTATCAAAATAAAATTTAATGTATCCTACTTAAAGGCAGGAGAATACGGGATCCTTTCGAGGACCGCTGTTTGCTGCATACATGTCAAATTATTTCCAGCTGAGTTCAGAATAAGTCCCTTTCCAAGCGATGCCCGAAAAGTCCTGTCACTCTCTTTAAATCCCTAAAAAGGACCAGCAGAGAAGATTGTGGTTCTTGGGTCGAGCTCATCACGTGCTGTGAACATACTGTACAGATGAAGGATGAAGTCGAGGGGGGTTAGGATAGAGGTGGACTCTGGTTGGCGCCTCGGGGAATTGAAGTCGGACATTAATTGCTTGGATTTTGTGATTAACTCATCTGATTATTAAATTACATCTGATAATTATTATTTCACTCTATATTTTCCACTTTATGTAATCGCTTTCAGTTATCACACCGCATTTATGTCAACAGAACGGAAAATGCTACACGGTAATTGACCATCAGAAGCTAAAGTGGAATGACGCAGAAAAGTATTGTGCGATGAATTTTTCAAATGGACATTTGGCGTCTATTCACAGTGCATTCGATGGAGCAATCATCTGTAAGTAAACAGGGTATCGGGAAAAGAGTTTGTGGTAAATTTGTAATATCAACGGTAACTTTTTATTTGCAATACAATGATGTTTCTCAAAAGGCTTTTTTGATATTAATACTTTATTAATTGAAAAAGATATTTTTGTAACCTAAAGAAACAAACTGACTCCACACTGTATTTTCAGCTTCTTGGCTTTCCTTTCTGAAAACCGATCCATGGTTTGGAGCATTTCAAATTGGAGCAAGTCCGTTTCGATATACTGATTCATCTCCGTTGGATTACACAAATTGGACGCCAGGACAACCGACCCTTCAGTGCGCCCAAATATGTCATACAACAGGAACTACTGGAGGTGTCCAATGTCAGCAAGGAAAATGGCGAACGGCTGACTGCGAAAAAGCAACCTCACAATTTATATGTAAGTAGCTCGTTTCAGAAAATTTAGAATTTGGTCGAAAAACTGCATTCATTTTGACATTAGCGTGTTGCTTTTACTTACACAATTTCAATGAAACTCTGCAACATTTGTTTGAAAAAGATTAACTTCTTAGGAACTTAAATTTATTTAAAAATAATTAACAAAGTTGTTCAATTTTTGACTTTGCGAAATTTCTTCTAGGAACGTCGAAACCTATCATTTAAAAAATTAATTGATGTGATCCACATTAAAAGCCGAGTGTTTATCTATCAAATTGGCACCCTGATAATTGACCGTTAGTTTTCATATATATCTCAAATCAAAATTTAAGGTTAAAGAGCTCCAGTATATATGAATACTTAAGATTGTAGAATAACAATATATGGATTTTGCATCCTTCAATGTGCTTAGCTCCTTTTCAGGCGAATACGGAAACTCCTCCACCAACCCTACGCCTACACCTACACCTACAGGTCAGAACAGAGTTTTTTCTATGTCCAGATTTATTACATGCTCATTTGGACGCGCTGTCATTGTTCGTAGCTGTTCACGCATTGACAGGATCACCGCCTCTCTTAACTTCCCTAACTGAAAGGACCATTTGCGCTGTATTTTTTGCCATATTTTTGAGTGGCTCAGTATTAACGCTGCGCTTGACGTTGATCTGTACCACTACCTAATTTAGGTGGAAGCTATACTGGGAAAGACTGCCGTGAATTGCATCAGAAATACAGCAACCTTCCAAGCGGAGTGTATACGCTCAGTCCACCGGGCATAGCAGCTTTCAGCGCATACTGTGATATGGTAACCGATGGCGGTGGCTGGACCGTAATCCAGAGGTACTTATTCACATTACTCAATTGATATTTGACAAGAGCCTCTATTTACGCAATAAACTCAGATTTTAGCGTTATTTTTGTATAAAATTTACGAAATTCAATAAGCATGCGGTGAAAATAACGTCTCTTCTGCGCATAAATTCCCATTTCATATCAAACTTGTTTGTCTAATTCAGGTTCTGCTCAGAATAGATGAAATTTTCTCAACATTAACACTACACTTATATCCTCAAGATTGAAATGATCACAATAAACTTTACTTGATTTAGACGCATTGATAGTAACCTTTCGTTCTACAATAAAACATGGAATCAATATAAAGTTGGATTCAATAATGGCCTGCTGAACAATTTATGGCTTGGAAATGATATTATTCATGTTCTAAGTACCAAAGATTCGAATGTAGAGTTACGAATTGATCTTTGGGGCAATCGAAACCCAGGCAGCCTTTCACATTATCCTCAAAATGTATATCTGTGGGAAAAGCACACTAATTTCTACGTAAGTTTCTCACTACTAATACAGCAACTATCAAAATACGTCTCTTTATTGATGCATAGCTTCGACCTTTATTCGAAGCTTGAGTCTTTAAAAGACTGAAAAAGGAGATCTTTGTACTTACTGCGCTTCTAATATTCTAACATTCGTGCATTTAATCGGTCAGATACCGTCAAAATTGTTTCTTTGATACAAATTCAGGTTGAAGCTAAGTTCGATTTTTTTAAATGAAAGTTTTGTAGCCTTAACATAAAACCATTTTTGCTTATATTTGCTAACTATTCTAGATTTCCTAGATGTTTAATAATTGAACGAGAAATATATCGATTTAACGAACTAAATAAATTATAAAAAGATATTGAGTATTAGGAAATATTTTAATCGCACAGAAGATTGTAAGGTAATAATCTTTTTGTGCTGTTATCTTAACAGTACGTTTGTATTTCTGAATATGCATCACTTTGTAACTTTTGACATATTTTGATCCTGACGAAGTTTTACTGAAGTCTAAGGAAGGCAATTAACTTCCGTGAGTTCAAACATATCGAACACGCTTAATGACATTCTGTTGAGAAGGCAAAGTGAAATTGTAAATATGAGTTGTTGATATCGTTATGTGATAAACAAACTGCTCTGATCGATTTGCGAAANTCAAACATATCGAACACGCTTAATGACATTCTGTTGAGAAGGCAAAGTGAAATTGTAAATATGAGTTGTTGATATCGTTATGTGATAAACAAACTGCTCTGATCGATTTGCGAAATATTTAATGACCAACTTCTGCTCTTTGTCTGTATTCTGCAATGTCAGTTCTCCATAATATTTTTACAGATCACCAATGAGGCAAATTTCTACACACTCCACTTAAAACCTGCATACACAGGCAATGCAACGACGATTCCAGACGAAGGCATTGATTTTTCAAATCTTACACNTTTACAGATCACCAATGAGGCAAATTTCTACACACTCCACTTAAAACCTGCATACACAGGCAATGCAACGACGATTCCAGACGAAGGCATTGATTTTTCAAATCTTACACCGTTTTCGACATCTGATGCTATGCACGGCGCCGACCCTAGTTGCTATCTTCCTCCGTACCAAACTGGGTATTTTTCAGCTTTCCTAAAGTTTCTTTCTTATGTTGAAATTTCAGCGGATGGTGGACACATTTTTGCGGTCGTTCTTCTCTGAATGGTATATATACGCCGCAGAGTTGGGGCGAAGGATTTTTCTGGGATATTGGTGAATATGATATCAAGCCTAAACAGTCTCGTATGATGCTACGAAGTCTTTCGTAGTGAAAATTTTCCATCTATCTTCTTCGCATGTGAATCTAAGATGGTTCGAGAAATTTACTTCTTCCTCGAACTTGCTGTCATTACCTAGAACAACTTTTCAGGTCCTACGAATGTTAGTTAGAAAGAGGGTGTTCATTATGCAACGATACTGCTATTTTCTCAAATAACTTTGCAAAAATGAAGTACATTAAAATTTAACCCAAGCAATCTACAGGCATTAAAAACATTTTCGAAAAACATTTGATTTAGAATATTGCGAAACCTTATCCAATTCTGGATATTTATTCATCAGTACCCTTCAATCTTGAATCCCCTTGGTACTCATGTTCGTGCTAGGGACGCTTCGCTGATATTTTTGACTCAGATAACCCACTCAGCGTGAATATGTTGATTTATTGATTGTATAGTTAGTTGAGGTTTTAAAACGATTTGTGAAATAATGTTTATCATGACGGTCTGTCGTTGATTCAACAATTCAGAGCACAAAGCTAACAATAGAAACCTTATGACATAACCTTACAGCAATGAGAGTGAGGGGGCAAGACACGGATTAATCGTTGGGGCAAAGTGAGACAGCAGCACAGATACAAAGGAAGTAAATAGTAATAAGTGGAACAGAGACAAGGAATATGGTGAGTCTCGAGCAACGTGGAAAGCATAGAATGACGACTGAAAGTATGCCAGTTAACAAGGAGCAGCTTATTAAAAATACCGCCGCAAGCTGAAGTCAAATTTAAGCGACCTGGGGCCTATCTCATAAAACTGTTGCAATTGCAGAGTTGCAGAATTGCGGAATTGCATAAGCGGCGATTGGTCAAAAAACCAAAAGTAACTGGAAAATGACCAATCACCGCACTTGCAATTCCGCAATTCTGCAACTCTGCAATTGCAACAGTTTTATGAAATTGGCCCCTGATTGCGTCGAATGCCAAAATTTCTCGCCCCCACTGTCTAACATAGGCAGTTTCGAAGGGCGAACTGCTCAAAAGCATTCTTACTCTATGGCTGGTCAGTTTCTCTGGCCGTTGCGTACCCTACCTGCATGAATCTTTCATTGTCTGAATGACATTTATGTAGATGCATCGTTGTAAAGCTGTTTCCATCTCTCTCTCTCTCTTGAACAAGTGGCTCAGAACAGGCTGCATCTGTGTTCTTTTTGAGCGAGAGTCAATTTAGCTCTACAATATTGTACCGTACGGCGTAAAACACTTTGGAACGCTAATATTATGTTCACAATTACATAATGTTGGATCCGCAGCGATAACCAGTATATGGCAGAAGTTCATAGCGACAGAAGCCAATAGCGACAGAAGACCATAGCGACTGAGTCCATAGGGACAATATTTTCCCGATTCCAAGCGTGTCGCTATGACCGGAGTTGTCTGTACAGTTGTGAGTGAGCGCTACTGCGTGAGCTATGTTCGGCGCAGTATATATTTCTCTATTTGTGCTTCTATGCTTTTGTCGAACTTCAAAATCGGATAACGGTACCATTTTTTTCAAATAATAAATTAAGGTATTGTTTGGTAATAGCAGAAGAATAGGGGAATTTTTCAGAGGATGTTGCTATGCTGAATACATAGAATTATTATCAGCTGGGCTGAGAATGAGTAGCTTTCCGTGCGATGCCTTAAAAGCCGTAATATTGTATCCTTCATTGTTGTAAAGTTCTGTATGATTGATCAGGTTGCTTTGGCCGATCTCCTCACGTTATCCGAAGATGTTGTAAAGATGAAGTTAAATGGGGCTTGAACTGAGTTGGGTCCCGATCGGTGCACCCAGGAAGTCGAATAAGGCGTCTGGTAGGTACGCCCTATCCATATCCGTTCGCTCGCTTCCGAGCTGTAATATGGAGACAGCGTGATTACATGGGAGAACTCCTATGTACGGCATGAGGCAAATGTCCTGTAAGGAGCGCATAAAATTAGTATCGTTAAACCTTCTACGACCGGGAAGATTTCGAATATAAATATCAGTTGCCTTTTCTTTGATAGAGTTGAGCTACCAGCCTCTTCTGACATACAATACATATCCCTGTAATCGCTTGCATCTTGCATCACCTGCTTATTTAGTTCCCATTTCACCCCAGATTTCACATTTAATGTAATCGCTTTCAGTTTCCACTCCACACGTCTGTCAAGAGCAGAGCGGCAAATGTTTCACAGTAATTATCGATCAGCGAGTTAACTGGAATAACGCAGAAAAGTATTGTGAGACGACTCTTCCAAACGGGCGTTTAGCATCAATTGACAATGTATTTGATGGAACACTCATTTGTAAGTAAATTACAGATTGATTTAATAGTTTGCGGAAACTGCAAAATATCAACATTAACTCTTCATTGATGATACGATGATTCTCGATAAAATGTTATTGCCTCTTAACTGCGTAACATTTATGGAGAACAGGTGAATTGAGGGCGACGACATGAAGCAGAAACTGAAATTTCTGTTGGACCATGCAGCAACTTATAAGTATGAATTGCAGAGAGGAAGTGGAAACCCCGAATATGTAAAATTCGGATTGGGGGCTAATATCTAGAGCATATGTGAATTATTCAAAACATAAGGAAGAATAAATTATTTTGCAAAACACGTTTTGATTGCTTGTTTAAAAAATCAGAGGGCACGTTCGCCGAGACTTCCATCCACACTGACCTCTTTAGGGGCACAGTCCATTTCCCTAGCCTCGGAAAATTGACAATTCTGTTCGGAATCGAATGTGAACAATATGAAAAACATAATAGCGTAAGAACCAGACTGTTAAGGTCAAATAGTCTTATCTGATTTCTTTTTTCCTTAGTTCGTGATGAGATATATATGGAGAAAGAATTCTTAGTTTTAATTCTTAATAATAAAGTGCTTCCTTGTATCTAAGATTACCATCACCCCGCTTGGGTGCCAGGCCCGTTTGTGTTCCTTTGCCGTTAAAGTCTATGCGCATACTTCTGAGAGTAAACTTTTCTCGAGAATACGAAACACTGAGATGAAACGAAGAAAATAATACAAATATTTGACTCAGTATTACTGAGTTGGAACATAGCGAAATTTCGTTCTGGAAAAAATGTCGCTGTCTGAAATGCAACTCAGTTGCAGTTTTTTCACCGTGATTTGGGACTTTTTCAGCTGCTTGGCTTTCTTTTCTGAGCACAGATCCATGGTTTGGAGGGATTCAACTCGGAGCTCTTCCGTTTCAATATTCTGATTCATCTCCAATGGATTACACAAACTGGACGCCAGGACAACCAACCATGCAGTGCGCCCAAATATGTCATACAACAGGAAACAATGCGGGCATCCAATGTCAGCAAGGAAAATGGCGAACAGCTGACTGCGCTGCATCTGCCCAATTTATATGTAAGTGAATAGCAAAAAACTTCCTTAACATTTTCGATAGTACAAAGAGAACATGTATATAATTGAAATGATTTGTATGGCAGTACGAGTAAATTTTTTAAAATGTATCAAGTTCCTTGTCCACTTGTTCTGCATATTCGTCGTGCTTGAGAGTGAATGTTTGGTCTTGGAACAGAGTCTTCATAAGAATGAAGGGAAGCTTGCAGGAATGGCAGTTTTCATGTAATGCTTTAAATGGATCCGGCAAAGTTGTCCATGATGATATGTTAGTTTATATCACTTATCTGCGACTAAGCTAGTTGGCGATGTGAAATTTCTCCAATATCTTTTTCGAACAGATATAATCTCGACTGAGTCGATGTAGCATTAAGCTGTTCCGCATCATTTCTCTGTCATTTGTATCTACAAGGGGCAAGAGGTTCAAAAACAACTTTTGATGTTTGCAAGACGCAGCGTTTATTCAACATTCCTGCTTCTCATGAATCTCAAATCAAAATCAAAGATCTACTGTTTCGAGTAATTATGAACATCTAAGGATGAAGTATAATGAGAGATTTAGCATCTTTCAGTATATTTTGTACCGTTTCAGGCGAATATGGAAACTACTCCATCATCACACCACCAACAGGTCGGAATGGAATATTTCTTCTATACGTCACTATAATACTTGTGTCCAAAACCAACTAATGGCTGTTCCACTTTAATAGCTTAAATATATCTCAACTGGAATGTATAAAATAAGGACACAACAATCCCAGCTGTGACATAGTGTCACGAAAGGATAATCCTGCAGCTTTTTTCAATTGCAAAATCCTCATTCAAATTTAGTCGGAACTTTTCTGGTACTTGTTAGTATAGAAAAAAATTCTCAGTTCACGTACCATATAGAGACAGCTAAACTCTTATCTTAACCCATGTAAATCCAAAATTTGTTTCGCTGTCGCTATGGGACAAACAAATTTTGTATCCTTCAGTTATTGAAGCTCAAGTTGACCAAAAATGTAACCTGCCATTGCTTTGAAGTGAGTTCGACGTTACTTCTAGTCCACAAGCCCGCTTTTGTCCTTATCGTTCCTTTTAGGCACATATTGTTATGTCAGCTGTTTTTCTATGTCATAGGACATAAACAGAACTTGGCCGTTATACAGTCAACTGCGTTTATAACGTCGGTCAAGGGACCGGACAAAGACCGACGTTATAAAGACAGTTACGTTATAAAAGCAGTTGATACTCACTGCGTAGTACACTTTTCAGTATAGCACGGAAGAGGGTCAGATGCGGGGAAACGGCACTATGACCCTCAAGGAAGGCGGACTTCGCCAATGGAGTGAAAATTAGCCTCAATGGGGACAATGCATGCGTCGCTCTAACGAGCGGAGAGGATATGCGGGGTCATTTGATCTTCCCTACTGCATGAAAGCTACTAGCAGCCAGTGCCAAAAAGACCAATGTTATAAAAGCAGTCAACTCAGTACTAACGTTGGTCAAGGGACCGGCCAAACACCGACGTTATAAAGACAGCGACATTATAAACGCCGACGTTATAAAGGCAGTTAGCCCCTGTACAAAACATACTGTAGGGGTATAAATTATTGGGTGGTACTAAATTTGGGTGAATTGGGTGGTCTGGCCGACCACCCAAATTAAATACCACCCAATACAGTCCAGTCATCAATGTCTTTCAATTATTACTGAGTCAGACCGATCAGTCACCCAAATTAAGTACCACCCAATATTTCTACCCCTACAGTAGTACATGTGGTCGGGACCGGCCAAGGACCGACGTTATAAAGACAGCGACGTTATAGAGCCAGGCGTTATAAATATAGTTGACTGTAGTAGTGTACATAGTTTCCTGGTCCACCGTAGATGCACAAACATGTTCTTTGAATCACATCACATTATTTAATAAGCAATATTAGCCACCTTAAAAATTCAGAAATGTTCATTGATTTCAACCTTTAAAGAGTTAGAACCCTGTCGGCCCTCGGCCAAACCTATAGGCATAAGAACTATATGACGCATCGCAGTAAAAGGCATTGTTGTGTCTAGACGTTCACAGACCCGCCGTTAAGGCCGGCTAACGTAACTTACTTGCTGTTATGCTACAACGCTGTTACGCTGGCTCCCTATTGAATAAACCATCCGTTAATAATAGAAGTACGTAGAACACCTCACGTACAAACCCTAACAATCTTTTAGAGCATAAAATATTGCTACTTGTTTAAGCTGTCCAAAAATTTTGCAATCAAGTTAATGGTAAATGCTTTGCACTGGTTATCGGTTCTCATTCGTGGACAGAGGCCGAACGATATTGCAAAAGTCAAGTTCTGAACGGAACCATAGCTTCCTTGACATCAATAACGGAAAGTTCCGAAGCGAGCATGATAGGTACGATTTCAGTTTTAATCGACACACGCATTAATCGCAAAATGTATAAATAGTACTCTCTATGTGCCTTCAATTCTCTATCATTACTTCTATCAATTCAGTTAGAGTCTGACAGTAACATAATTTGCAAAATATTGCACTGGGCGTGTAACCCAAATGTTTAAGAGCATTTAAATAAACCCCTACACGGTATACAAGCAATGGTCCGCCCGTTGATCTGATTGTCTTTGAATCAGAAGGCTCTCCTTACTATTGAAGATTCTGACTGTCCCCTAATTTTCTTCTTCACTAATTCACATTACTGAACGCCAAATTATCTTCCTGCTGACACAAAGAGGTGCTCGCCTGCACAAATTTAAGTGACTATCATGCTGATTTTTCATTCCTTCGTGATCGCTTTATCAGAGTATCACTATATTTGATATCGTGATAAGCATATTTGTTCATCGGTTGTCTAGTGATAGTAATATTATATCTTCTAAAGTCTACTTTATAGTTAATGATCTGTTCTGTAATCAACTGTATTTCTTTCAATAAACGCCCTTCCTCCAATAGACGCCCCCCTCAAGCCTTGAATGAAAAAACAGACGCCCTGGGCGTCTATTGGAAGAAATACGGTAAGTATAATTTGCAGCTTCACTGCTGCACCATCCTAACCTAAACAGCAATCTATGGATCGGAGCCTTTGCGTATGACGGTCCACCGTTTCAATGGACCGATAAGAGTACTTTCTCGTTCACAAACTGGGCGCCAGGTCAACCACCGCCTCATCCAGATGGCTGTGTTCAAGTATGTCAGAAGACTGATTCAACCTGCGTTCAAGGAAAATGGACTGTTGTTCCTTGCGACACGCCGCAGTCGTTCGTTTGTAAGTACCACATACAATGATGAAATCTTGCTTTGAGAACGATAATTCTGTAATGGCGCAAATTTTAACGATCCCTTTCTAGTAGAAACTGTAGGTCGTTGCATTCTCTCCTATATCCTGAGAGCGAGGATCAAAGGGGTTTATTATAGTTTAGTTATCTGACTCGTTTTGACCCCAACTGAATTTACAGTGTCACTCGTAAGTGATATGGGGTGGACAACGCGGACTTTCTTTTCTGTTTGCGAACAGAAGCTTGAAGTTAGACTAATGACGATGGCAACAGATGGATGATGAAGGCACGAGCAGATAAGTCGGACGCGTGCTCGGTGCCTAACGGATGCGCCGCGCACAATATTTCGCAATATGTGAAGAGTTTGTGAACTCACGTGAGTTAAGACTGGCCCATTTGGACGTGCGTAGTCAGTCAGTATCCGTTCGCGCAATGGCCTTATCACGTCACCTGTTTGGGTCATGGATTGAGGAGACAACTCAATCTGTGTATTCCGCAATACTTTCAAACAAAATTGTAATTTTGATTTGCATGGCGCTAATCTACATGATAGGAACTTCAGGCGAAAACTGGAGCTATTATGCAAAAGATTGTCTTGAATTGCACCAGAAATACAGCGAACTCCCGAGTGGAGTCTATATGCTTTATCCACCGCGTAAACGACCTTTCAAGGCATATTGTGAGATGGAAACCGATGGTGGTGGCTGGACCGTATTTCAGAGGTACACATTGACTGTACTTTATGTAACTTCCACATATGCCACTGTTTTCGCAGTAACAGCAAGATTCAGCATTGATTTTAGAGGAAGTTAATTAAATTTGTTGAGCATCCGGCGGAAGTTATTTCTCCGGTGCTGTTCCTCTTTTATTTCGTTTCAAACTAAGATATATAATTCAAAGCCTGCTCAGAGCTGATAACACATGCAACTACTCTTGACCGCAAGAGTTATTATCGTAATAAACATCATTTGATTCAGACGCATTGATGGTAACCTTTCGTTCAACGATAAATCATGGAACGATTACAAAGTGGGATTCAACAATCGATTAGAGAACAGTTTGTGGCTCGGAAATGATATCATACATGATTTGACAACCAACGATTCGAATGTCGAATTGCGAATTGACCTTTGGGACGATCGAATGCCAGGTTCACCCAATCCAAATGGATTCCGGTGGCAAAAGTACACTAACTTCTATGTAAGTTATGCACTGCCTCGATAATGCAACGAATTGAAAAATATATGCTTTTGTTGATCTACGCATAGCTTTTACCTTTTTAGAACATTCGATCTTTAACAGATTGAAATAAGAGAATCTTGTAAAGCATACGTTTGTAAAATAATATTTATGCATTCTATTGGTTAGGTACTGTCAAATTACGTATAGTTAGACACGAGTTCAGATTTGAATACAGAATTAAAATTTTATCTTTGCAATGTTTTTCATTTGTTTTTCATTTCAATTTAAGTCTGGCAATCGTAACATCCAATCATTACTGCTTATCTTTGGTAGCCGATAAATTTTTTCAATATTTTCAATATTTGATCGAGAAATGTATGAGTTTTTCGCACTTACCGGAGTTTCTCGAAAATAAGCCCCCCGGGCGTATTTTCGAAAGTCTTCTCGAAAATACCCCCCGGGCTTATTTTCCGGTCAAAAATTATTCCGACCGCATCTAAAAACATACCGGGTTTTCTCGAAATTACGCCCCGGGGGGCGTAAATTTGAAAGTCTTCTCGATATTTCGCCCCGGGGCGTAATTTCGGAGTTAAAAGTGTTCGTTCGACAGCAAAAAATAGTACTGTCTGCGCTATTTTATCTCGGAATTTTCCCATTGCTATACCAGTAAATATGCGAATACCGTAATTATTCTAATACTACGACATGTCGTACTATTTTTCGATCCCTCTCTACCCTGTCGTAGTATTGGAGACTGTCGTTCTATTAGAGACCTG